>MDKH01216322.1:0-30905 GCA_005239495.1 Nicotiana undulata
GTTACTATATTTGACAACGATCGCTTACATTCTTTTAAGGTGTAAATTGAGCGTATCACCTGGCGCGAATGCGATCTTACAATGAAGAACGAGCGATGGTATGGGCCAAAACACTGCCACCCTCGTAAACCTCCAATATGACAAATTGATTGGCTAACGCCTGAACATCCAAAGCCAAAGGTCGCTCTCCCACTGAAATATAAGCCAAACTACCCATGCTGACTGACTTCCGGCTCAAGGCATCGGCCACCACGTTGGCCAAAACATGCATTCTAAAATACAACACTCCCGATACGGGATCGTGATTACAAATGAGTCCGACAACTACCCAAAATACATATATACCACCCACATAATGTCTACGGAGCCTCTAAAGATACGGAGAAAAGTATATAGACTTGCCGGCAACAAGGCTTCGGCTATACCTTAAAGAACAAAAAATATACAAAAGAGGAAAGCGCAGACTACACATGGCCCCGAAAGGATGTGGGGCTCACCAGGACTGCTGAGGAGATGAAGGAAGGCAACACTAACGACGGACGAAGGTTCCTGCTATAGAACCACCTACATCCATATAAAAGATGTAACGCCCCCGGCAAAAGGGACGTTAGTACCATGGAATAGTACTAGTGTGTATGAACAAACTTTATTCTAAGTAGAACCAAGCAGTGCAGAATATATAAGACAGTCAGGGAAAACAAACAAGTACCATACATAATTACAGAGAACCACAAATGAGGATTTCATAGTTCTTATTTTAATTGTTCTTCTGTTGCGGCGCGCAACCCGATCCCCCCTTACAATCATATTGCACCCTTATTTCTTCTCAACATACCATTCTTATTCCTCCTGTTGCGGCGTGCAACCCGATCCCACCGTACAATCGCATCCCACCCTTATTACTTCTCAACATATCATCCTTATTTTACCTGTTGCGGGGCGCAACCCGATTCCACCGGACATCATTTAGATCACAACAACAATCAACAATTTAATCATGAAGATTTCCATCATCAAGCATATAAATTCATAACAGTCGAACAACCAGTGTTCACAATAAGCTTTACCAAGCAGTGAGTCATGCACGGTATGCTATAATCATTTATCCTAATTAAATCAATCCACATTTACTCCCCATCATTTGTAGCAACATCAACCAACAATTCAATCACAAAGATTCTCATCATCAAGATCAAGGCCACATAAATCTTTACCAAACAGTGAGTCATCTACGGTATGCCATCAACATATAGCTCAATTAGTTAAATCCACATATCCTTTCCATTATTTACTACACAACATTTAGCACTTAGATACATTCAACAATTGGATTCGTTATCATTTCTTTCGTTTGGTAGCACAACCTTTCATACCGAGATGTTCAAGCACATAACAAGTTTTGCACATGATAGAGTAAGCACAACGAATCACCCTTTTCACAATCTCACATAGCATGGTGGCATGGAATATCTACTAGGACAATCAGAGAATAGAATCTTACGTCTCAACACATTAGAACAATCAATTCACATACGCTTAGGCCAGGTACTCATACCGAATGCTCCGACACCAACAAGGAGACTCTACAAATATTAAAGTTAGCCATACATACCTTGAGTCGGAATTTCCCTTCAATATCTATTCTCAAACCACCGGACCTTCTAACGCCTTCAATCTAATATACAAGATGACATGTTTAGACTTAGAGTTAGAAATCATGAACTCATTTAGGCATTTTATCAAACACTATGTGATCCCTTAGATTAACTAAACCCTTTTTAGTGAAATACTACTCTAACTTGCTTCCCTTTACTAGATTATGGAAGACTATTCACATGCATGTAAGGTCTTAACTACTCGAAGATTTCCAGGCTTGCGTAGAGGTGGTGGACTGATTTGATGAAGAAGATGACTTTATCTCACTAAACTCACTCTCCCTTCTCTCTATTTTAGTTAGATAAATGTTAAAAATGAAGGGGAGGGGTGTTTTATTAAACTAGGGGTGGGGTTTTAAAATCAGAAATTAGAAGCCCCGAAGCAGGAAATGCGGTCATGAAATGCGATCGCATTCCTGCTATGCGGTCTGCATTCATGTCGCATAAATGGCCCTCAGCTGGGCCAAAAAGGAAAGCAGGCTTCCCAGGTATGCGACCACTATACGGTCCGCAAACCTGTTATGCGATCGCATAGTGCGTCGCATAAATCCCTCCGCAAGAATCAAGGTGCAAGAATGCAATAACTATGAGACCCGCATTCTCAAAATGCGATCGCATCTTGGGGCGCATAGTTGTCCTTGAAATGGAAATCAACTGTCCAGGTATGCGACCACTATGCGGTCCGCACCTGATCTGCGATCGCATAGTGGACCGCAGATCCGCGAAATTCTGGGAAATTATATCTTTTAAGTTCCGGGGTATTTTTACTTCAAAAAGGTTCTATTTTTAGAATTTTTACAGTTATAACAACATGGGAACCTACCCGGGCATCGTCTTTTGTTAAAAAAGTTACAGGTCTTTACAGCTAGCCAATGGAAACACGCATCGTTTAGCGCCTGGATAACGCGGCAGTTGATAAAATGATAAGAAGAACAAGACACACATAACAGTATTTTTTTTAGTTGAACTTTTTATTCGGGTCGGGTTAGTGTTTGAGGCGGGTTAGTCCAAAAAACGGTAGATATGGATGGGTCTTTCTAGTAGCTTAGATGTTTTAATTTCGACGAATAAGAAGTTGCCACGTGGATCTAAATAATTATTATTTTTAATTCACCATTAACTTAACGGTCAAAGGGCGTAAGTGAACATAAAAGGTAGATGGAGGGTTTTTTTACTCAATAGATGAATGAATGGTATTTTTAAACCTTTTCCAATAGTTTAAGGGCATTTTCAACCCTTTTCCGAGTCTTCTTTACCAAAACCATGCTTCTCTAAATAATTTACTTAACTAATTAAAGTTTAATTAAATATATTATTAAGTATTTATAAGTGGCATTATTTAAATATGTTAATGTAAATAATATCATTATTTTGTCCAGCCAGCTTTAAAAAAAGAAGTTTGAACTACAACAAAAAATGTGATGGGATAGATAGGATTCCTATATGGCTCTATCCTTATGCTTTCAAAATGGAAAAAATTCTTGTAAGGATCAGTTCTCACTTAAATAGGTCCTATATATTAGCAACAAAAAAAGGTTCTATACGGTACAAATTTCGATAAATTTGGTCAATAGTTTTTTAATACAAAATGGTTAAAAAAGTATGACCGTAAAAAATAGTAAAATTTATTCTCACCCAGTTCTTGTCTCTAAACCAAATGAATTGTACAAAATTCTACAAGGTCGAAGATACTGCTAACTTCAAAAGCCGATTATATTTCTCTTTGGTCAAATTACATGTTCAAAGGACATTGTGATAGAAAACAAGGTGAAAATGGTGGAAATAGGTACGTTCACACTACTAGAAATCCGATAAAATTTGACCGAGGCCTACCGATCATTGTTGGTCGGTCATTAAAAGCGACCAAAAACCATCAGAGTTGGACAGAAACTACCAAAATATATTTTATATTTTGAAAAAAATTACATACCGACCTGAAATCGATCAGCATATTGGTCAAACATTTGACCGCAATGATCATACTTGCATAGTCAACGCTTTTTTTTATTACCGACCAACATCGGTCGGTTAAGTGGACCCACATTTTTAAATTTTAATAATTATATTATTATTTAAAATATTTTATAAAATTTATAGTTGAAGTTACCGACCAAAGTCGGTCGGTTATTACATGAGAAGATTCTACTGACCAACTTTGGTCGGTAGTTGTAATTTATGGAAAATAACCGACCAACTTCGGTCGGTTCATAGGTTAAACATGATGAAACTTTTAAATAACATTAAAATTTACTATATATTAATATAAATATCCATTAACACTTTAGTTTGTAATACAAATAATGAATGCACTAACATATATACTATAACAAGCTATATATAGTTAAACTAGTACAACAAAGTATATATCTAAATCTCTATATATATAGATATAGCCGCATCTAAGAACGCGAAGCGCTACAGCTATATGGTCGGGTTTTTCTGGGATAGACTTGTGAAAAAGGAATAATCTAATTCGTATGTATAATTGATCATCGTTAAATATATCTATTTGTAAATTGATTCATCGGCTTATAACTTACTTAGATGCATCAATGAATATCAAAAACAACGTCTCGAATGAAAAGTGGACATTTTGACTGCTTAGTAGCATATTTTAGCTTTTGTTTTAGTCCGAAAATATTGAATTGTGTTCCCAAAACTAATAAAATTGTGCAAATTTCAAGAATGCTGGAAGTTTGATCTATCAAGATGAAATCCGACTCAAAAAGGAGTTTTTCGAAATACAAGGCAACAAAGGGCGCAAAAGCACAAATATGCGGTCCGCAGAACAAATTGCGGACCGCAGAATTCCATCTGTGGCCGCAAACCAAGAAGAAATATTCAACAGAACTTTAAGCGATGCGCGGACCGCACATGAATTGAGCGGCCGCAAAACCAGGCCTTACTGACAAAGATGCAAAGTTCATAGAATATGCAAGAAGACCAAGTCCTGAAGCCTTTGTGAAGTGCATACAACGCAAGAATTGTGCGACCGCAGAAGTTTGCCTCACAACCACTATCACAACCCAAATTTCCCTCCGTTGGGTACCGTGATGGAACCTAGTCTTAGGGACTAGGTAAGCCTAACATTTAACCACAATAACAATAATAAAAGAACTTTAAAAATCTCGATAATAGATATCTTGACTGAGTTTACATTTTCCCCAAAACCCGGTAAATACAAGTCATAAGCTCTACGAAATCTTTCTACTGAATCTAGATACAACTATCTAGAAATAGTAAGTACAATTGGCATAAACAGGAAGGTGACTCCGAAGCCTGCGAACGCAGCAGCAGGTTTACCTTGAGTCTCCTCGGCAATCAATCGCGTAGCTACTAACAACCAAACCTGGATCTGTGCAAACAAAAATGCACAGAAGAGTAGTATGAGCACACCACAGCGGTGCCCAGTATGTATCAAGACTAACCTCGGTGGAGTAGTGACGAGGACTAGTCAAAACACCACCGGTCTACAAGAAGTAACTAGCATAAATATAGAAGAAACCGAACAGTAAATATATCTAAGAACATCACGGGATAATTTACAACAATGACAATATAATACAGAAGAAAATTACAGAACAATAACCACGAAACAACACACAATACACAGAAAGATTGACAGCAAAGACAAGCGCAACCAGGAGAAAGCACAATGCACTAGTGCAACCCACAACCCAATTCCACGTTTATCTAATCACATCGAACCCTAGCCATTAAATTCCATAGACTGGTGGGAACCCTTAAACAACAGATCATATGAAAAGCTTTGCAAGAAAAATTCTTTTTAATATAGAAAGGTTTCCTTTGAAAAGATACTTTATCCAAAATATATATAAGTATATGTACTAGAGAGAGAATTACATAAAATATAGTTTTCTTTCAAAATACAAAGTTCCCAAAGATGCTTCCCAGTAAAAGTCTTTCAAATATCATTTTATGCAAGATTAAGCTTTTCAAATATACTTTCGATGTAGAAATCCTTCAGATATAATCATTTCGGAACCATCACGTTTTCAATAAAACTCCTCAGTAAAATCTAAAAAATCATAATCTTCTCAAGGTAAACCTATTGGATCTCAGTCAGTAACTCAAAACTTGCCATGCAATGCAGGAGGAACATCAAGTCTTGTCGATGAGTGTGTAAGAGATCAATATGAATATCGAAATCAAAACAATGGAATATTAACTCTTAAGCAAATGCAGTAAATATCAAATAGGAGCACGGAAATCATGGCACAGCATCACCCTTCGTGCGTTTACTCTCTTCCTCAAAATGCAATGAATGAAATGAATACACGGCATCACCCTTCGTACTTTACTCTCATCCTCACCAAAACAAGTATAGTAATTATCAAACAGAACGATGGAAACAATAATGCAAAGATAAGTGCACGGCATCACCCTTCGTGCTTTTACTCTCATCCTCACAATGCAATAATTAAATGAAAGGGGCACAGCATGTTCCTTCGTGCTTTTAAATGTAAAGATCATGTCACGGCATCACCCTTCGTGCTTTTACTCTCTTCCTCACAATGCAATGTGTAAATGAAAGCAATATAAATCATGGCACGGCATCACCCTTCGTGCTTTTACTCTCTTTCTCACAATTCAATGAAAGAAATGAATACACGGCATCACCCTTCGTGCTTTACACTCTTCCTCACTCAAACAATAACAAAAACAGTAATTTGGCAAGGAAAGTGAACAATAAGAGCCATAAATCACAACATGCCGGCAAGGGAGTCAACAACGCAATCAATATCATTAACATCACAAGCAATAATAGAAATCATACCATCCCGACAAGGGAGTCAACAATGAAAACAACAGCATCCCGGCAAGGGAAAACAACTATAACCAATCTCGCCTAAACAATTTAATTTACGGAACAAAACTCAGCTCAAATAAAGGCCCAGTAATAGGCAACATCAAGAACACATCGACAACATAAATATTTATCAACTAGACCCAAGTATCACATAAGGGAGAAGTCATATAATCACAATGTAAGACTCACGGGCATGCTTGACTCCAACGAACGGATGATCTAACTACGGCTAGACAACTATAAAGCTAGATAACAATAATGTAGTCAATTGGGCAGTTCTAGTACGCAAATATAGCATGAAGATAAGAACGGTAAATTATTCTGTTAAGTCAATTAAGATCAAATAGCCAACGAAGGAATCCAAGAGCAAGTAATTCTAATTTAAGCAGGAAAAGATGAAATAAACCACCAAGGACTCAAATGTATCAATTATCATTCGTACACAGGTAACATAAGGACCTATGAACCCTACAAGGCCAGTCTATTAGCAAATAAGTCCGAGTAAGCACTCGTCACCTCACATACACGGACTACAATCAACAAAGAAGACTCAATCCTAGGGGGTAGTTCCCCCACACAAGGTTAGGCAAGATACTTACCTCGTTTCGCAACCAAATCCAAGATTCCAATAAACCCTTGCCTCTCAAATTCGAGTCTGAAAGCTTCAAATCTCTTAGATGAAGATTTTGTGTTTGGGTTCCTTGATTCTTGAAGATTGATGCAAAATTGGATGGTTTTAATGTTGGATTTCCTCCTTATCTCTCTAAAATGCTCTCGTCTCTCTCTAGAATGCTCAGAGAGTCACCCCAAAATAAACCCCAAAGCCTATTTATCAAAATTGGGTCGGGTTATGAAAATAGGAAGATTAAGCCTCCGAAATAAGGTCTGCGATTGCATAATGCGTCGCAGAATGGGTATGCGGACCGCATACGCGCCGCATAACTCGGTGCCCAAAACTTGGCAATTTTGGAGCACTCTGCGACCAGTTTTGCGGTCGCATATCAAGTATGCGGACCGCATTCTTGATATGCGATCGCATAATCGCTCCCACGGGAATGCATTGTTCCAGCTTTTGGAAATGTTATCATAACTTTGTGTAGGAATGTCCAAATGACGAACGGTTTGAAGCGTTGGAAACTAGACTTGAAGAGCTTTAAATTGATAGGTTATACACCATATAAATCTTCATAATTGAGATCTATGCTCGTCCAAAGTAGGGTCTTGTGCGCATTCTCTTGGAATTTTAGTTATTATGAAATTTTTCCAACTTGGCTTGGACTTAGAACTTTCCTTAGGCCCCATATATCTTAAAATATGCCTCGTACACTTATTATCATATCCAAATGGTATCCATCATATTAATTTACCTCGTCCGCACATAAAATAATATAATTATAACACGTCAACTTTCTAATTTCACCAAAATTCACCAAACTGTTCTACGGACTAACAAATACAAATCCGAACATACGCCTAAGTACGAAATCATCATACGAAGCTATTGACATCATCAAATCTCTATTTCGAGGTCTTTTTCTCAAAAGTCAACTCTCTGGTCAACTCTTTCTATTTAAGCTTCGAAGTGAGAATATTTCTTTAATTTAAATTCTGAATCTTCCGAAAACTAAACTTGACCACACACGCGAGTCATAATACCTATTTTGAAGCTACTCGAGACCTTAACTCACTGAACGGGGCATAAATTCTTAAAACGACAAGTCGGGTCGTTACATTCTCCACCTCTTAAACAAACGTTCGTCCTCGAACATTCTAAGAATTGTTCTGAGGTTACCAAATTGATGATTTTACTTTTACACCTATACTCATGGTTGATTCCACGCTAGTGTGTTTGAGATAAGCCCGTCAAAATCATCTCATTTGAGATTATTCCTTTTATTCATATTTGTAAACATTAAGATCAATTTTTATACTCCCACATTTTCAAAAGGCCTAATTTTCACAAGAACGCAGGGTTTTTGTCTCAACTGGCTATAGCAACTCGTGCCTACACACACATGATAGTTTTGAAGTACTTCAAAATTTTCTAGGGTATTACATTCTCCCCCGCTTAGGATCATTCACCCTCAACCACGTAACGTAACTTATTTCTTGTTTTGCACGTCTAAATCTCCCAAATTTTTCTAACTCCCAAATGTTTCAAAAATTTCGGCAGAGTCTCCCCTGTAATTGGGACTATCTACCTGCTAGAATAACACCAAAATAACTCCTAACAATAAATCCACAATGTATATATCAATAACATCAATCTCAACATTACAAGCCCTACATTATCACAATGATATCAGATTATGAAGCACATCATATGTAAGCTCATCACCACATCTCTAGTTTTAAAAGTTGTTCATAATTAATTCCAGCATCATCAATTAATCTCATATTAACCACACCTTAATTTCGAATTTTCACAATAATGACAACAGAATGTGAGGCATGAAGACCTCATGATTACTTACTCGGATTAACGAGTCACATTTAATGCCACACTCATCTCATAAGCTAAAACTCAATGTTTACAGCACAAAAATGACTGAATATGAACATAAAATATACAAGAATTATCAAATAAGCCTAACAGGCATGATTCCCTTTTAATATTATCGTACAAAATAAACTTCACAAAGAGAAATTTTAACTCATAACTATTTTACCACAAGGACCTCGTCATTACATAACCTCCACCACGGCTTGCAGCCTGGTTTAAATATTTCACATTGTGCCAACTAAAATTTTCAATTTCCTTTCTTTCTTCTTTTCAATAAATTTTGTAAACATTTTTCATAACACATAATGAACCCTCATACCGGTAGGGCATATAATTCATAAAAATGGAATCAATTATTCCGAAACACATTAAACCCATTGTAGTGAATAATAAACATTATTTTTGGACTTATAGTCCTCAATGGTGTACAATAGAAAATGACAGACACGGGCTCCCATCTACAATATCTCAACAGGGATAAACATATAAGTAGGTCACAGACTTACGAAGCTCGCCCATAAGCGGAGCATAATAGGAGGGCTCACCTCAATATTCAGATTCGAATCCAACTAAGGGGAATTATTATAACGAATCAGGATCGTACTTGTAACGACACCATCTAGTGCATTGGCCTCAGCCAAATCATAGCGATTGTAACAACGGATCGGGCCTCCACCTCTTAGGAACCCACTGCCCGCATATCCTCCACCTCTAGCTGAATGTTCACGTGGAGTATTAACCGGGGTAAAGCTTGTAGCTTGAGTGTTATGATGAAATCCACCCCTCCCAAGTCTGGGACAATCTCTTATGATATGCCTAGTATCACCACACTCATAACAACCCCTCTGAGGTCGCGGCTGCTCGTACTAAGTCTGTGCCGGATAACTAGAATAACCACTGTAAGACTTTCGGGTTGGTGGTGTACTATAAGAACTTACTGGAGCACCTCGAGTATTCTGAAATTGTTTCCATGACCTAGATGATACTGAAATGTAGAATTATTAAGGACGCTGGAATACCGCAAGTCTCAGCATCATCCTATACAAATCACAGTTCTTAATCATATACAAGTTTTGGAGAACCTTTCAATACCACATATATACATCTCAGGCCCAAACTGATATAACACATGACCCCACAATCTGATCGTTTATAGTGAACTCCCATCACGAAATGGAAATCCCATACGAACCACATAGTCCCTAATACCACCAACTATCTTCAGATCTACATCCATCTTGTGACCCTACCACGATTGTGACGATTAGTCAACCAACTAAACCTTCTTAAGAAATTACTTATCAACCAGATGTCAGAACTTGCTGCAACCATATGTGCACAACTGAATGTTCCCTCAATACTTCCATATCCTCGATCTGAACGACACGTTGAGACCATGGTTGAGGATCCATCGCTCCCTTGTAGCCCCTCTGTATTATCACGAACCATTGGGGCATAAATGATCCCGAGTGTGCAATTTCATATACGAGCGAATGTGAAGTAACGTAAGATATATGCTTCAAGCT
Source organism: Nicotiana undulata (assembly GCA_005239495.1). Lineage (NCBI taxonomy): Eukaryota > Viridiplantae > Streptophyta > Magnoliopsida > Solanales > Solanaceae > Nicotiana > Nicotiana undulata. The sequence continues at coordinate 10,516 of MDKH01216322.1, forward strand.
GAATAAATGTCGCACAATAAGAAGTGAATGAAGTAGAAATTCCCTAACAGTTATGTAGCCTCTCGAAGATAAGTAGAGACGTGTCCGTACTGATCCGCAAGACTCTACTAAACTCGCATATGACTCGTAGCACCTATGAACCTAGAGCTCTGATACCAACTTATCACGACCCAAATTTCCCTCCGTTGGGTACCGTGATGGAACCTAGTCATAGGAACTAGGTAAGCCTAACATTTAACCACAATAACAATAATAAAAGAACTTTAACAATCTCGATAATAGAAATCTTGACTGAGTTTACATTTTCCCCAAAACCCGGTAAATACAAGTCATAAGCTCTACGAAATCTTTCTACCGAATCTAGATACAATTGTCTAGAAATAGTAAGTACAGTTGGCATAAACAGGAAGGTGACTCCGAAGCCTGCGAACGCAGCAGCATGTTTACCTTGAGTCTCCTCGGCAATCAACTGCACAGCTACTAACAACCAAACCTGGATATGTGCAAATAAAAATGCACAGAAGAGTAGTATGAGCACACCATAGCGGTGCCCAGTATGTATCAAGACTAACCTCGGTGGAGTAGTGACGAGGACTAGTCAAAACACCACTGGTCTACAAGAAGTAACTAGCATAAAAATAGAAGAAATCGAACACTAAATATACCTAAGAACATCACGGGATAATTTACAACAATGACAATATAATACAGAAGAAAATTACAGAAAAATAACCACGAAACAACACACAATACACAGAAAGATGGACAACAAAGACAAGCTCAACCAGGAGAAAGCACAATGCACTAGAGAAACCCACAACCCAATTCCACGTTTATTTAATCACATCGAACCCTAGCCATTAAATTCCATAGACTGGTGGGAACCCTTAAACAACAGATCATATGAAAAGCTTTGCAAGAAAAATTCTTTTTAATATAGAAAGGTTTCCTTTGAAAACATACTTTTTCCAAAATATATATAAGTATATGTACTAGAGAGAGAATTACATAAAACATAGTTTTCTTTCAAAATACGAAGTTCCCAAAGATGCTTCCCAGTAAAAGTCTTTCAAATATCATTTTATGCAAGACTAAGCTTTTCAAATATACTTTCGATGTAGAAATCCTTCAGATATAATCATTTCGAAACTATCACTTTTTCAATAAAACTCCTCAGTAAAATTTAAAAAATCATAATCTTCTCAAGGTAAACCTATCGGATCTCAGTCAGTAACTCAAAACTTGCCATGCAATGCAGGAGGAACATCAAGTCTTGTCGATGAGTGTGTAAGAGATCAATATGAATATCCAAATCAAAACAATGGAATATTAACTCTTAAGCAAATGCAGTAAATATCAAACAGGAGCACGGAAATCATGGCACAGCATCACCCTTCGTGCGTTTACTCTCTTCCTCAAAATGCAATGAATGAAATGAATACACGGCATCACCCTTCGTGCTTTACTCTCATCCTCACCAAAACAAATATAGTAATTATCAAACAGAACGATGGAAACAATAATGCAAAGATAAGTGCACGGCATCACCCTTCGTGCTTTTACTCTCATCCTCACAATGCAATAAATAAATAAAAGGGGCACGGCGTGTTCCTTCGTGCTTTTAAATGTAAAGATCATGGCACGGCATCACCCTTCGTACTTTTACTCTCTTCCTCACAATGCAATGTGTAAATAAAAGCAATATAAATCATGGCACGGCATTACCCTTCGTGCTTTTACTCTCTTTCTCACAATGCAATGAATGAAATGAATACATGGCATCACCCTTCGTGCTTTACACTCTTCCTAACCAAAACAATAACAAAAACAATAATTTGGCAAGGAAAGTCAACAATAAGAGCCATAAATCACAACATCCCGGCAAGGGAGTCAACAACGCAATCAATATCATTAACATCACAAGCAATAATAGAAATCATACCATCCCGACAAGGGAGTCAACAATGAAAACAACATCATCCCGGTAAGGGAAAACAACTATAACCAATCTCGCCTAAACAATTTAATTTACGGAACAAAACTCAGCTCAAATAAAGGCACAGTAATAGGCAACATCACGAACACATCGACAACATAAATATTTATCAACTTGACCCAAGTATCACATAAGGGATAAGTCATATAATCACAATGTAAGACTCACGTGCATGCTTGACTCCAACGAACGGATGATATAACTACGGCTAGACAACTTTAAAGCTAGATAACAATAATATAGTCAATTGGGCAGTTCTAGTAAGCAAATATAGCATGAAGATAAATTATTTCGTTAAGTCAATTAAGATCAAATAGCCAACGAAGGAATCCGAGAGCAAGTAATTCTAATTTAAGCAGGAAAGGATGAAATTAACCACCAAGGACTCAAATGTATCAATTATCATTCGTACACAGGTAACATAAGGACCTATGAACCCTACAAGGTCAGTCTATTAGCAAATAAGTCCGAGTACGCACTCGTCACCTCGCATACACGGACTACAATTAACATAGAAGACTCAATCCTTGGGGGTAGTTCCCCCGCACAAGGTTAGGCAAGATACTTACCTATTTTCGCAACAAAATTCAAGATTCCAATAAACCCTTGCCTCTCAAATTCGAGTCCGAAAGCTTCAAATCTCTTAGATGAAGATTCTGTGATTGGGTTCCTAGATTCTTGAAGATTGATGCAAGATTGGATGGTTTGAATGTTGGATTTCCTCCTTATCTCTCTAAAATGCTCTTGTCTCTCTCTAGAATGCTTATAGAATCATCCCAAAATAAACCCCAAAGCCCATTTATCAAAATTGGGTCGGGTTATAAAAATAGGAAGATTAAGCCTCCGAAATAAGGTCTGCGATCGCATAATACGTCGCAGAATGGGTATGCGGACCGCATACGCGTCGCATAACTCGGTGCCCAAAACTTGGCAATTCTGGAGCACTCTGCGACCAGTTTTGCGGTCGCATATCAAGTATGCGGACCGCATACTTGATATGCGATCGCATAATCGCTCCCACAGGAATGCATTGTTCCAGCTTTTGGAAATTTTATCATAACTTTGTGTAGGAATGTCCAAATGACAAACGGTTTGAGGCGTTAGAAACTAGACTCGAAGAGCTTTAAATTGATAGGTTATACACCATATAAATCTTCATATGTTAAGATCTATGCTCGCCCAAAGTAGGGTCTTGTGCGCTTTCTCTTGGAGTTTTAGTCTATTATGAAAATTTTCCAACTTGGCTTGGACTTAGAACTTTCCTTAGGCCCCATATATCTTAAAATATGGCTGGTACACTTATTATCATATCCAATTGGTATCCATCATATAAATCGACCTCGTCCGCACATAAAATAATATAATTATAACATGTCAACTTTCTAATTTCGCCAAAATTTGCTGAACTGTTCTACGGACTAACAAATATAAATCCGAACATATGCCTAAGTACGAAATCATCATACGAAGCTATTGAAATCATCAAATCTCCATTTCGAGGTCATTTTCTCAAAAGTCAACTCTCTGGTCAACTCTTTATATTTAAGCTTCGAAGTGAGAATATTTCTTTAATTTAAATTCTGAATCTTCCGAAAACTAAACTTGACCACACACGCGAGTCATTATACCTAATTTGAAGCTACTCGAGACCTTATGTCTTTGAACGGGGCATAAATTCTTAAAACGACAAGTCGGGTCGTTACAGCCACAGTCCAGAAATGTGCGGCCGCAGAAACCTCCTTCCCGCCAACTGAAGAAATTTGCAGAACGCACATGGAATTGCGCGGCAACAGAAACTCCCGAGGGGCATTTTTGTCTGCGATTTTTGGCCCAATATAAATAGACGAGTTTCACAAAATTATGTCAAGATTGAACATAGCTGTTACTCTTTGTTATTTTAGGAAGTTTTAGCTTATTTGAGTATTTTAACATTAGATTTCTTCATTTTAATATTCCATTATGAGTATAATTAGCTTTTCATCTTTATTTTCTTCAAATCCCATTATGAGTAGCTAGATTTCTACTAGGTCTCTGACCCCAATCCTAGTGTGTAAACCTTATGGGTGATTAATTTTATACTTGTTTATGATTGAGTGTTGATTATTTAGCTTAGTTCATGCTTGAATTTTAGAATTAATGGTTACAAATATTGATTCATGCCTATTCGACTTAGTCTCTACTTGAGAACCTCGTCTTCGATAACTTAGCTAACAAGGAATTGGGTTAATTGAGAGTTTGATTAACCTAATTAAATGGTTCAAACAAGAGATAATAAGAACCCGACTTGAGCTCTTATCAACTGTTTTGGTTGATACCATTTGGACTTGAGAACGCCAAATTGGGCAAAATCACTCTCTCACCGAGAGGTATTGAGTGGTAACGAGGAGTTGAGAGCTATAATACTCCCCAATCAACAAAATAAGTATAAACATATTTATCCCATAAGGCAAACACCTAGGTTATGGTCACAACCCTATACCTTTAACCCAATTGGAAAAATCACAAAAACATTTATCTATAATCTATTTTCTTTATCCTGCATTCATTAGAAGAACAATAGAAATAGAAAACAAAACCTTGTTGTGGAAGTGAAATCATAGATAACCCATTTGCTTGCTTCAAATATATATTGCTATACCCTTCATAACTCCTAGTGAATTGGACCCCGCCTCATAGTTGGGTAATTATTATTCAATACGAATGTATCATATCTCCTATAGAGGTGTGTTGTGGACGCCATCAATTTTTGGCGCCTCTTTCATGGAGTTAAAACGGTGTAGCTTAATATTTGGGTGTGTTTTTGGAATATCTTCTTTTCCTTCCGTGTCACTAACTTGTGTGAGAAATTGTAGGTACAACCATGGGGAAAAATGAGCTCGAAAATTTTCCTTTGGGGATGTGGACGTCGATAATGATCAAGTTGATGAGGTTCCTCTTGAATCTCAAGACAATAGAAGAGGTCGAGTGCCTCATGACAATGTCCTCAATCCACCCCTACCTCCACCACGAGCAGCTCCACACTGGATATTACCCAATGAAGGATATGAAAGTGCAATAGTCCCTCCCCGTATAGGGTGGGCAAATTTCAAATCATCAATGTGATGTTCACTTTGCTTGAGCAACAGGGTTTCTTCACTGGTGCTCCAACTCAAAATGCATACAAACATTTGAATGGGTTTGTTAATACTTGTTTGGGAAGCAAACAAACTAATGTCTCCGAGGATGCATTGAGGCTATCGTGCCCCTTTTTTTTTAACTTCTCCTTCCGGATCGGTCAGGGTTCTTGACATTATTGGGACAACTCGTTTCCTTTTGGGAAAGGGGTATGCAAGGAATCAGAGAGTCGTCAATTAACGGATTAAGGTGCGTTAGGGCACCTACTAAGGGTCATTTACAAACACGGATTTGGATAACCAGAGATAGGGTAAGGGCTTGAAATTACTCCAAGGGGAAGGTGTTAGGCACCCCTCAGAGTCCACAATTGTGGTTCCCGGCCAAACAACTTTGTGATTTTAGGCAAGTAGCAGATAAGAAATTAAAGTTTAAACAAGTGAGGGTTTTGAAAGAGTTCACAGTCTAAGCAGACATGTGAAAGCACATTTTAAAAAAAAGGTTAAAGCCTTGGTATGCATATAAGGTTTTTGAAAGATTTATAATCTAGACACATATGTAAAGGATGGGGCGGGGGGAGTCCTAGGTTTCTTATTCCTATAGGATCACATCGGTACAATGCCCGATAATCACTCCTCATAAGAGGGGGATACACGTGGCATTAATGAACCGATCATCATATCCATATCTACCATTTCCCACCCCTTAGCTTTAAGCGAATTTTAATTAACGACCTCTATTGCGTGCCGTTACCCGTCCCTTCTTAATGGTCCCGGAGAAATTTAGGACCTCTACCTATAGGCAGTTCTAGACATACCCCTTATGGTTTAAAGGAGAAAATACTAAGGCGACAAGCAATAACACGTAGGACTGTATCAAATAAAGCAGAAAAGAGCAAATAAGAAGGTCAAGTTTACCTCCGCAGATAATGCATGTAAACATCACGACTCAAACACAAATAAAAGCAATATTATTAAACATGATCCTAAGACATGATGTCTAGGTGAGTATCAGGACATAAGAGGTGTGCAGACTTAGTTTTTTTTAATTCATAAGCAAAGCCCTAATCAGTTTGCCTACTGATTTTAAACCTGTTAAACATTAAGCAGCAAACACAAAGAGAGACAGTTTAATTTTATAAGGATTAGTTACCTAAGGCTTGCCTAGGTGTGGGATAATGCGCGATTGTTACCAAGGTTATTAGAGAAAAAAATTGTTATAGATTATGTTACCTACACATGTTGTTCTAGGTGTTAAGGGATACAAGGTCATGTCCAGTTTGTTAAAAGAACAAGGTGACACTGTTTCGATCCTTTTTATGTTGCGATAATTTAGCTAAGTATGATTGAGTAAGTATGTATGAAATCCTTAAAACATGGTTTCTAATGTGCACATACAAGGTACAGAATGATTTATATGCAAGAGTCCTAGAGCAGGAATTCTAAATGCACAACATGATTGCAGAATCTCATGAAGCAGGATCTCTAAATGCATGGAAAGTTACAACTTTATTAGACATGATATGCATGAGTAGAAGTTTAAATTAATGTTAACATTTATCCTTGGGACATTATTTCTAAGTGATAGTAAGCGTACCAAATGAGATGCTGAAAACAGTATAAAAGACCTAAAGCACGGTATCTAATGCATGATATGCTTGGCATGTATTGGTCCTAAACATTGATTCTAGTGTGCTTAGAGGAAAATGTAAACATAAAAGCATGGTTTCTACCTTTGATATAGATAACTTATGTATCTGCCCTTCCCTTTCACTATACATCCCCAATATTCGTTTACAATAAATTATTACAAATAAATATTGAATGAATTACATAAATAGATAAGAAAAATAAGAAGTTACACTATAGGGAGCCTATCAATAGGCCCATATTTCCAGAGTTTCCAATGTCAGATGGTATTTCACAGCCTTTCACATAATCCGGGTGTGTCAGAGTTCCCAAAGGACCTCAAGGGATCCCGGGCAGTGCTCACACCCAGATTTCATAACCATGGTTGAGTAAGTGCAGTGTGGAAGGGCCAGCTCTAATGTATCAGAGTTCAGAGGGATCTCATAGGGATCCCTAAGCAGTCACACATTAGAGGGGCAGAACTTAGATGTCTAAGAGTAGAGTGAGAGTGTTTGACATAGTTTTAAAAGGATTGAGTAAGAAAACAGTTTGAAGAGGGATTAGTTTGAAATGATTTTGTAAAAAACAACAGAAGGAGTTTATTCAATGAAACAGTTTGAAAAGAGCAGGGCAATCAAACAACAAACCAATCCCAGGATAAAAATAGGTTCAACACCATACATAGAACAAAGACTCAAGACAAGTTCAGCAACCATAAGCAGGGGTAATGGGAATTGGGGACAGGTATAGAGCATGTAAGGGTAAGCACATAGTAGGTAGAGGTACACATAGGTACAGAATCAGAGAAGTCCTAAAAGGAGTTCAAGGGATTAAGGATATAGCATAACTTTCAGAACTACACAGAACTAAGTGATCATAAAGTACAAATTGTTTTGCCACAAAGGTTCATGCAAGTAACACAAGTAAAGTGGAATCATATTGAGAGATAATAGAAAGGGGGATATCATTTACATAAGCATGTTGAGTCTAAGGGAGGGGAGTACATAACATTGCTAAGTGAACACTAATATAACCAGGTTAGATGCAAACTTCACAGCAAAACCATAAGTAAAAACATACGAGAAATATGATGAATTGAAGTAGCAAAAGAAACATATTATTTTTGGGACTTAAACTAAAATCAAGACATACCAGTGTAGAAGAGAGCAAACACAGAGTTAAGAACCAAAGAGTATTGTAGCCAAAGAAAAGAGAGCAGAAGAGAATTTTTGTGTAAGAGAGAGAGAGAGTTTTGAACAATCTGTGTTCGTGTCTGTGCTAATGAAAGAATAAGGTATTTGTAGAGAATCAGGCAAGAATCATAGTTAGTAATAATTATAGAAATATGTACTAATTAGAATCAAATCAGCATAAGCACTTCCTTTAATCAAGGAATTAGACTCAAACGGTAATAGACAGTGATAAATAAGGAGAGGAAATCATTTAAGGCTGATTATAACATATAAGGAAATAGCATAAGTATAATACGAGTATATCACACGTAATAGAGACTAGGTTCAGAAATTATATTTAGGAAAATACACATGAATTAGTTTAACAGCAGAATCAACCATAAAAAATAAGGCAAGAAATAACTTAAATGCTGGAAGTCAGTAAGGAAACCACCAGAGTGAGGTTTCAATTATAGGGAATCAATATTAATCAAGGAAAATATCACAAATGAACGGGTAGACATGATACAGGCAAGGAGAAACAGGATATCGACATATCTTAATTAAGGAAAATGCTCAAAATCAGTTAACAGCATAATCGACCATAGAATAGGGTCAGAAAATATTTCACAAGGTTAAAATCAATAGAGAATATCATGCGAGATCAGTGAAGAATCAATCACAGAATTTCAGGGACTCACAAATAGAAAGTAGTACTGATTTAGGGTGACTCTATGAGAACCAGCATAATAAACACATGATAGCCACAAATCAAAACTCTAAGAGGCCAAGTAGGGTAAAAAAATCATATAAAAATTAGGGGCTCATATAGAACCTGGTCTAAAATATTAGAATAAACATGATATAGGCAGAATAAGTGAAGAATAAAAAATGTTGATGAACAAAACAGGGTAGAATCATATAAAATCGAAACCTAGCACAAATCTCTAGGAATAAACACATAACAAGTAGGAATAATCGAAATCAGAAACCCTAGCAAGCAAACATAGGGTAAAAATCACAGAATCACAGAATATCCATGAGAAACGGACACATATGCAAGTTAATCGAACATGTACTCAAAGACGGACTCAGAATCACAGATGAAAACCAAGAAACTTTGGGCTTTAATCATAATAACTTAGGTAAAAAGAGAGAAAATTAAATAAACATTTAAACATGATGAAAACCATAGAATAATGCTAAAAATCAGAAGCAAAACCGTTTTTTAAAAAGGGGTTAAAAACCCTAATTTGAAGATGAAGAGTCATTTTGAAAGTTGAAAAGTCTTTTAAGGAAAAAATAAAATAACTCATAATATGCTCAGATCTATTATAGATCTAAGAAAATCAAGAGCTGACAGTTAGGGTTTCATAGAGATAACCCAAAGAGAAAGAAAATCGACCTAGAATCCACAGGTTCAAGCCATAGATGGTAGAGTCTTACTCGGATGGACATGAACGACCTGAGAATGGAATGAAAACCCATGGGAGGTGAGTGAACCGCCTTTTGGTTCCCTTGAGGACCTCAAGGCAGCAATACCCGGCGTAGGAAGGAGAGCCATGAGGCTGGGAGGGTGGTGAGACCACCATGGTCACCGGCAAGTCGACGGCCCGTGAGAACCATTAGGTTCTAGCAGACAACAGTGAGAGGGGTGAGAGAGACGAGAGGTGTAATGGCAGAGAGAATGAAAGGGAAATAAGAGGGAAGGGGGTAGTCTTTAGGGTTAATTAAGGAAAGATGGATCTGGACCGTTGATCAAAATTGATCAACGACCATGATTAAATCAAGTATTGGGTCGGGTGGATATGGTATTGGGCTTGGGGTATTTGGGCCTCTTTTAATTGGGTTGGGGTAAGATATAATTAGGCTGTAATTGAAATGAAGTGGCTGTTTGTTAAATACCCAATTAAATTAAATAAAATAATTTATAAAATAAATAATAATTGTACAAAAATGAATTTCATGCATAGAAAAATGATTTAAAATGATTATTTAGTATTGTAAAATACAAATGATTAATTTCGGGATATAAATAGCATAAAATCATATGATTGGGCTATAATTGCAAAGTTATTACAATTATAGTCAGAAGGTGCCAATTTGGCTAATTGTGAAATAATTTGGCCTTAATAGGACCCTAAATAATTAATGAAACCAAGAAATTCTTTTGAAATTAGTTGTGATGCAATTTTATAATCATTTACTGGAAATAAAATGCTGGATAAATTAATAAAAATATAGGAAAAATATGGAAAAATATCAACTGCTATTGATACATGATTTTTGAAGCTATATATGCAATTTTAAAATATTTTGAGGAAATATTGGGTATCAACAGAGGCTAAGGATCTTCACTTTCTCTATATGGGGGAAAACTTTAGATTGGTTGGAACGATTGCTGAACCATTCCATTCACTCTTGGGATGAGTTGGCAGAAAAGTTTATTTCTATGTTCTTCTCTCCGGGGCACATATATGCACTTCCGATGAGACTTTAGCATTTAAGCATGAGCCGAATGAACCACTATACGAGATATGGGAACGTTATAGAACAGTGGTTAAGGAATTTCCCAACAACGATATGAAGTAGAACATGATTCAACAAACTTTCTATCGTGGGAATAACACAACCAACCAATGTGTAGTGAATCAACTTGCCGGTGAGAATTTTATCACTACGCGTTATGCGGAGGCGCGTGAGATTTTGGATGAGATGGCGGAAACGTCATCATCTTGGCAATTCTGGGCCAATGTTCCACAAGGTGACCCAAACATGATTCACCTTCACAAAGAATTGCAAGACCATGGGCAAGACATTGCCGAGTTGAAAACCACCATGACGCAACTAGTAAAGTCCCAACTAAATCAAGTACAAAATCCCAAGAAAGTCAATTCCATGGAGGGAGTGAACATGATGGTGAACAAGAGGAAGACTAAAGGTCCACAAGTGAAAAATCGAGTGGATAATTATGTGCAAGAAGATAGTGGTTTTGATCAAGATGTTTCTTATAATGAACAAGACGAGTAAGTGCAATATGTTAAAAACATTCAAGGGCAAAGAAAAACCATCCAAAGCCCAAACCAACAATAATGGCGGCCTCAAAACAATCAAGGCAATTGGAGCGGAAACAACAATCAAGGGAATTGGCATAACAACAACAATCAAGAAAACTGGAGTGGAAATAATTAAGGAAATTGGGGGGGGGGGGTAACAATCAAGGAGGATAGAACAACAATTAAGGAAGCCAGGGGTCGGGCTTTCAAAGGCCCCCAATGTATCAACAACTGAACTACCCGCCTCCTTATCCTTCCCATGGTTCAAGTTCTTCAAACAATGAGATGGGGCATATTGAAAACATGTTCAAATTAATGATGGAAAATAATACCAATTCGCATGCCTAACGTTCCTCACACAACACATCAATCCGCAACTTAGAAGTTAAAATGGGTCAAATCTATCAATCTCTAAATTCTCGTCCTAAGGGGGCACTACCAAGTGACACAGTAGTAAACCCAAAGAGTGGAAACAACGGGGCATGCCATGGCCATTACTACACGAAGTGGAAGAGGTGGGAATGCGCCCACCTCAAGTCAAAGGCAACTTGTGAATGATGAGCAAGTGGTGAAAGAAGAAGAGATCCCGAGAAATGAGGTGCAACCTAATGATGAAGTCCGGATCAATATTTATGATAGTGTGGAAGATACTCAAGAGGAGGTAAACCCATTTAAGGATCATATTAATGACATAGAAGAGCCGGTAGTACAATAGAATAAGACACCATTGCCTAAATCTACACCTCCATACCCTCAAATAATTGCCAAGAAAATGGTGAAAACCAATTCAAAAAGTTTATTCAAATGATGAAGAGTCTCTCAATCAATGTGCCATTAGTTGAAGCATTGGAGCAAATGCCCGGTAATGCAAAGTTTATGAAGGATATTGTGACATAGAAGCGGTCAATTGTGCATTAAATGGCTCTTAGTTGGAGATCCTGGTGTTTTCCTGATTCCTTTTACAATTGGAAATGCCGAATTTTTTGAAGATCTTTGTGATCTTGGGGCAAGTATCAATTTGATGCCCTATTCGGTTTTCAATACTTTGGATATTGGGAAACCAAGACCCACTTCTATGAGATTGAAAATGGCAGATCATACTATGAAGAGTCCCTTGAAAGAGATTTAAGATGTCTTGATCGAACAAAAGCTCGCATTTGCAGGGTTCGCAGTTGCGAACCCCAAGTCGCAATTGTGACATATGCGAATGGTCAAGTATGAGTTAGACGAGATTTTCTCTCATTCTTCAAATTTTCAAAACAAGAAAACCCAGAGGCAATATTTCCAAGAGCCCGTATTCCCTAATTCATTGGTAAGTGATTCTAACCTATTTTCTTTCAATCTTTCATTACATTTCATAATATTTCAACCTAAAATATTGTATCTTCATGATGGAAATTGGGGGTTCGAGTAGAATTAGGGATTTTTTGTAAAATTGGAATTTAGAAATTGAGTTCGTATTTCAAAACAAATTATATAATCGGTCTCAGGGGTGAATGGGTAATCGGGGTTTTGTCCGAATTTTGGGTTTGGACGAAGCGAGCCCGAGAGTTTCCTTTTGTTGGCTTTTTCAATAATGGCCTAAATTGAACCTTTTTAATTTGTGGGTAGTTCTTAAGGCTTATTCTGAATCGTTTGGTTAATTAATTTTCTAGATTTGGTTGGTTCAAGGGCTTGTTCGAAAGGCAAGGCCGTGGTTGAGCTTTGACTTGGTCTTTGGAGAGAGGTAAGTGTCGTGGTTAACCTTTACTTGAGGGACTAGAACTTATTTTCCTATTTGCTATACATTTAGAGATTGGTTACAACGTATATGTGATGTGACGAGTAAATATGCGTTGTTCTTGGGTCAAGCATGCAGGTGGGATTTGTTTCTTGTAATTTAATTCCTTCTTTGATCATGATATCCATGCTAAGATTAGCGGGTTACTAAATTGATTGCTCTTTTTGCATTTATGAGATATGTGAAATAATTGAGTATTGTTTTCCGAAGTTGAGGTTGATATTGTGGAAATATTGTTGATGCGAGGCATGTTCTTGCTTATTCTGTCTCCCTTTTGTTTATGTTCATTGTTATATGGTAAGGGAGAGTGTTAATACACGAAGGGTGATGTCATGCCATGTGAGAGTGTTAAAAGCACAAAAGGTGATGTCGTGTGGTATTAATTGATTCATGATGAGAGTGAGAGTAAAAGCACGAAGGGTGATGTCGTGCCGTTATTATTGTTTGACAGTGAGGTTGAGAGTAAAAGCATGAAGGGTGATTCCGTGCCGATATTATTGTTCATAGTGAGGTTATTAGAGTAAAAGCACGAAGGATGATGACGTGCAGTTTTGTTCATTATGTTTATTCGTTTTGCTGGTTAAAGGCTTATTGATTGTTTCATGTTATCATTCCCTGTAGTATTTATCGTATCTTGTACTCCCTTTCGCATGTCCCCTTCCAAGATCACATGTTTAACTTTTATTTGCTGTTGTGTTGTGTGTATATTGGTATCTGTACAAGCTTATTTTATGTGGGTGTCTTGTCTTAGCCTCGTCACTACCTCGTTGAGGTTAGGCTTGACACTTATAGAGTACATTGAGTCGGTTGCACTCATACTACACTCTGGACATCTTGTGCAGATTTTGGTACTGGTCCCAGTTATTTGTAAGGCATTTCAACTCGGATTTGCTTTTAGAGACTCGAGGTAGCTCTGCTAGTGTCCGCAGACCTTGAAGTCCCCTTCCATTTCCCCTATTTTACTATTCTTTTCATTCAAGACAGTTGTATTTATTTCAATCCCTGTTTGTAGATACAGTAGAAGCTCACAAGTTATGACTCCATAACCGGGTTGTACTTAGATATTAATGATGTTTATGTTATTTCGCACACAATATAAATTTCTGTTCGGCTTAGTTGTTTTTACTTATTGAAATTGATTAAAATTGTCTTAAAGATCCTCTAACATTGGTTTGCCTAGCAAGTGAAATGTTAGGCGCCATCACGGTCCTGACGGTGGGAATTTCGGGTCGTGACAAGTTGGTATCAGAGCACTAGGTTGCCTCGGTCTCACAAATCACGAGCAGGCTTAGTAGAGTGTGGAGGATCGGGAAGGAGACGTCTGTACTTATCTTCCAGGGGCTATGAAGTTTAGGAACAAATTTCACTTATATTCTTCTCTGTCGCGTGATTTTATTCTTTCATTGCTGATTGAACTCTTCTATTCTTTTCCTCCCCTAGATTGCCAGAACATGTGCTACGTCTTCAGCTTGTTTCCCCAGTGGCAACTCCTATGAGGGGCAGAGGTCGAGGTCGCACCAGAGGCCGAGGAAGAGGCAGAGCTCACCCTAGAACTCGAGCACCACCACTAGCAGTGGAGCCTCAAGTGGATATTGATGAGGAGATTCCAGCTCAAACTGTACCTGTTGGACCAGCTCAGGTGCCGAAGGGGTTCATCGCCACCCTAGTAGTTCAGGACGCTCTAGTCCACTTAGTGGGCCTTATGGAGTGTGTGACCCATGTCGGTACATTTTCTATGGCACCAGCCATCTCACAGGCTGGGGGAGGGGCACAGAATCCCACTACTCGCACTCCGGAGCAGATGGCTCCCCAATATCAGACCCCAATAGCCCCGCTAGTTGGGGTAGTTCAGTCGGTTGTTGCGGCACAGGCCGGTGATGGACCCTCCATGTCTTTTGAGGATTTATGGAGATTAGACAAGTTTACTAAGCTCTTTGCAGTTCACTTCAGTGGTGCAACTTCATAGGACCCACAAGATTATCTTGACAGCTGCCATGAGGTGCTGCAGAACATGTGTATAGTTGAGACCAATGGGGTTGATTTTGCTGTATTTCAGATGACCAGTTCCGCCAAGAAATGGTGAAGGACTACGTGTTGACTAGATCAGGTGGGTCGCTTGTTCTTACTTGGGACTAGTTCTCTCAACTCTTCCTAGAGAATTTCCTCCCTATCATATTGAGAGAGGATTACCATCGGCAGTTCGAGCTTCTCCAGAAAGGTAGTATGACTATTACTTAGTATGAGACCCGTTTTATGGATCTAGCCCGGCATGCTCTTCTTTTGCTTCCTACTGAGAGGGAGAGGGTGATGAGGTTTATAGATGGACTCTCTCACCCTATCAAGCTTCATATGGACAAGAAGACTAGGGGTGAGATATCTTTTTAGGCGGCTACTAGTGTCGCTAGGCAGATCGAGGTGGTTTTTGCACATGAGAGAGAGCAAAGGTCTGATAAGAGGCCTCGTCATTCCGGTGGGTTCAGTGGCGTCTAGTTTGGAGGTAGGGTACTTTTGGTAGAGTCCATCCTCCCAGGCCGTTCCATTGATCACTCTAGGCATCTCACAGTGCTTTAGGTGGTCAAGACCCTCATATGTCGCATCCTGATCAGCTAGCCTACAATGCACCACTAGCTCCTATTAGTGCACCTCCGCTCTAGAGTTTTCATGGTGGTCCCTTAGGTGGACAAGGTCATTTTTAGGGATAGCCTCCATAGCAGCCGAGGTTCTGTTATACTTGTGGTGACCCGAGGCACATTGCTAGATTTTGCCCTCGAGAACTAGGCAGCTCACAACAGCAGGGTTCTCGTGCCATTTTTCCGGCACCGGTTACTACACCGCCTGCTCAGCCAGCCAAAGGCAAGGGTGAGGAAGCCAGAGGTAGAGGTAAGATTGTTAGAGGTGGAGGTCAGGCTGTTAGAGGTGGAGGCCAGCCAGTTGGAGGTCATCCTAATGACATGGTTCAGAGTGGTGGGGACCAGCCCCGATGTTATGCTTTCCCAGCCAGGCCTTAGGCTGAGTCATCTAAAGCTATTATCACAGGTATTGTTTCAATTTTCCATAGAGATGCTTCAGTTCTATTTGATTCGGGCTCTAATTATTCCTATGCGTCACCCTACTTTGCATCATATCTGGTTGTGCCTTGTGATTCTTTGAGTGCTCCTATGTATGTGTCCACACCTATGACAGATTCTATTATTCTAGACCATGTCTATCATTCGTGTGTGGTTACTATTGGGAGTCTTGAACTAGCGTAGCTCTCCTACTTCTCGACATGGTTGATTTTGATGTTATCTTGGGAATGGATTGGCTGTCACCTTATCATGCTATATTCGATTGTCACGCCAACATGGTGACCTTAGCCTTGCCGGGGTTGCCTCGATTAGAGCTGGAGGGGACTTCTGGATATTCTACCAGCATTATTATCTCTTATGTGAAGGCTCGACATATGGTCGAGAAGGGGTGTCCAGCTTATTTGGCTTATGTCTATAATTATAGTGCAGAGGTTTGTTCCATGGATTCAGTACCAGTGGTTTGTGAGTTTCCAGAGGTGTTTTCTACAAATCTGCCGGGGATTTCACCCGATAAAGATATTGACTTCTGTATTAATTTGGCTCCCCGCACTCAGCCCATTTTTATTCTACCATACCGTATGGCCCCGCCAGAGTTGAAAGAATTAAAGGATCACTTGCAAGACTTACTTAATAAGGGATTCATTAGGCCTAGTGTCTCGCCCTGGGGTGCGCCTGTGTTGTTTTTGAAGAAGAAGGATGGATCGATGAGGATGTGCATAGGTTATTGTTAGTTGAACAAAGTCACCATCAAGAACAAGTATCCATTGCCGAGGATTGATGACTTATTTGATCAGCTTTAGGGTTCCAAGGTGTTTTTGAAGATTTATTTGAGGTCTAGCTACCATCATTTCAGGATTAGGGCATCCGATATCTCTAAGACAACTTTTCGGACTCGGTACGGGCATTATGAGTTTCTAGTGAACGTCTTTTTGGTTGACGAATGCCCTAGCAGCGTTTATGGATTTGATGAATCGAGTGTTCAAGACCTATCTGGATTCCTTTGTGATTATGCTTATCGACGATATCTTGATCTACTCCCGCAGTCGAGAGGAGCACGAGAAACATCCTTAGATTGTACTTCAGACTCTGAGGGATAGCCAGCTGTATGCCAAGTTTTCAAAGTGCAAGATTTGGTTGGAATCAATCATTTTCTTGGGGAACGTAGTATCGGCAGAGGGCATTCAGGTGGATCCTAAGAAAATTGAGGCAGTTCAGAACTAGCCTAGACCCACTTCAGCTACAGAGATCCAAAGTTTCTTGGGTTTGGCGGGTTATTACCGTTGGTTTGTGGAGGGGTTTTCGCCTATAGCATCCCCATTGACGAGATTGACCTAGAAGGGTGTCCCGTTCAGATGGTCAGACAAGTGTGAGGCAAGCTTTCAGAAGCTCAAAAATGCTTTGACTACAACTCTAGTGTTGGTGTTGCCCGCAGGTTCAGGATCTTATACAGTATATTGTGATGCATCCCGTGTTTGGCCTAGTGCAATATTGATGCAGGATGGCAGAGTAATTGCATATGCGTCGTGACAGTTGACAGTTCATGAGAAGAATCCCTTGTCCATGACTTGGATCTTGTAGCCATTGTTCATGCGCTAAAGATTTGGAGGCACTATCTTTACGACGTGTCGTGCGAGGTTTTGACGGATCATCGGAGCCTTTAGTATTTGTTCAAACAAAAGGATCTCAATTTGAGGCAGAGGAGGTGGTTGGAGTTATTGAAAGACTATGATATCACCATCTTGTATCATCCCCGGAAGGTCGATGTGGTGGCTGGTGCCATGAGTAAAAAGGCAGCAAGTTGTAACAATCCGGCCAGTCGTTCCGTGAGTTATAGCCCTATTTCCTCTATTCCTACTTCTTTATGTGTTGTTCAGTCTTATTATGTTGAATTGGGTTGGTTGATTTGGGTTTGGAGTGATTTTGGAGGGGAATGAGATATTTAATCTCTTAATTTGGAATTTAAGTTGGAAAAGTCAACGAGAAGATGACTTGTGAGTAAACGGTCTCGGATTAGGGTTATAATGGTTCGGATAGCTCCGTTAGGTGATTTTGGACTTAGGAGTGTGTTCAAAATGCAATTTTGAGGTCCGTGGTAGAATTAGGCTTGAATTGGAAAAATTAGAAATTTGGCAATTTCCGGTCGGTAGTGGAAAATTTTATATCGGGGTCGGAATAGGTTCGTAGTGTCATTTGTGACGTGTGTGCAAAATTTCAGGTCATTCGTACGTGGTTTGGTTGGTATCGGCATCGTTGGCGAATTTTGGAAGTTTAGAAATCCTTAGGCTTGAATTCGGGGTTGAATCGGTGTTTTGATGTTGTTTTGGGCGTTCCGAAGGTTCAACTAAGTTCGTGTATTGATATGTGACCTATTGGTGTTGTTGATTGAGGTCCCGAGGGCATAGGGATGATTTCGGATGGCTAACGGGAAGTTTGGAAAAGGAAGAAAGCAGCAGGTGCTGCTGTTTCTGGTGCTGTTGTTTCTAGTGTTCCGCACCTACGGAAAGGGGAACGTAGGTGCGGTGGTCGTTGGTGCGGTGAAGGACCGCATATGTGGAGAAGGGAGCCTGGGGCTTTCTCGCAGATGGGAAGAGGGGGTCGCACCTGCGAGCCTGCGGGTGCGGAAGTTAGCGCAGGTGCGAAATGGGTGGAGTAAGTGAGATCCGCAGATGCGTACCATTTGACCGCAGGTGCGGTTGCGTAGGTGCGTGCCTGGGACCGCATGTGCGGAAATGCTGGGCAGAAAGTATAAATTGTGGACTTCGCGAATTTTGGGCATTTCATCACATTTCTTATTCGGGTTTTTGAGCTTTTGGAGGGTTTTGAAGAGGGAATTCGTTGAGGTAAGATTTTTGAACTTAATACTCGTATCTATGATGAATTTCAGTTTTTTAAGTATGAAAATTATAGAAATTAGGGCTTGAAATTGGAGAGTTTATGTCACGACCCAAATCTCGATTCATGTCGCGATGGCGCCCAACTGCGGGGTTAGGCCAGCTAATATAGAAACACTAAGTGTTACCATTCCCCGTTATGCAAATTTCATCTTTTAACCAATTTTAAACAGATATAAACATGATAATGGCGGTGATGTGAAATAAAACTACAAGTGCGGAAAATCGACCAATAGGCATGTCGCATAACATATGTATAGCCAACAACCCAAAATATACACCACGTGTGTCCCAGGAACTAGTGCCACGAGTACCACGGGCAACTACTTAATATAAAATGACTACAATATATACAGGGTTTCAGTCTGAATGAAATGGACAAAGAATATAACCAAAGAACTCCAGGGTGCTGCTAGGAAGTCGTCGGGAAAGCAGCTCACCGTGAAGTATGACCACGCTATCAATATCTAGCACCGACCTGATAATCAGACGTACCAGCCTTCGGACCTGTACAGTCAAGTACAGAAAGAAAAGAAAGTGCAACATGAGTACATATTAAATAAATATGTACCCAGTGAGTATCCCGCCTAAACTCGAAGAAGTAGTGACGAGAGGTCGACTCAATACTCACTAAGGTCCAAGAGTAATAACATATGATAGAATATAATGAAATACAGTAGGCATGACAGGGAAATAAGCAACAAGCATATATATATATATCAAAAGCAGAAATCCAAACAATTGCTGAACTGAATGATAAAGCACTTTCAAGGGTAAGACCACCTAACGATACAATAATCACAAATTCTTAGATCCGCCGTGGCGTACGGCCCGCTCCCATAAGGTACCTTCTACACTCTCCGTGGCGTACCGCCCGATCCCATATTCATTTCAATTTCCTTCCAACACTGCTCTGGCGTACGGCCCGATCCCATATATTTAATAATTTCTCAACACTGCCCTGGCGTACGGCCCGATCCTATATAGATATCACAATTACTTCTCAACACTGCCGTGGCGTACGACCCGATCCCATATATATTCAATTACTTTCAGCACTGCCGTGGCGTATGGCCCGATCCCATATATATTCAATTACTTTCAACACTGTCGTGGCGTACGGCCCGATCCCATATATTTCACAATTTCTTTTCAACTTTGCCGTGGCGTACGGCCCGATCCCATGTATATTCAATACTTACTTTCCACCACAAATTCCTTGCAATTCAACAATTTTTCCATAAATCCTCAGAGAAATAACACCATACAAAACATAATTTCATAGTACATATGGAATCACAATAAATCATATAAAGCATTACAAGACAAACATATCAGGCATTACGGGAAAAGCATATAAGGCATGATGTGGGCCTAACTACCCGGACATAACAATAATAGCCGCTACGTACGGACTCTCGTCACTTGGCGCGTACGTAGCCCCCAAACAATTTACACATAGCATATACATCACCTATGGGGACAATTCCCTCTTACAAGGTTAGAAAGGAGACTCACCTCGTGTCGAATCTACCCCTCGGACCATAATTTGCGCCCGAAACTCCGAACTCTACACCCGAGGACTCGCAACTAGTTAAAAGGTATACAATAACATCAATGCATGAACAATGCGGGAAATTACCCTAGTTATTTTACTAAAATCGCTATTCTTGAAGAATTTCAAAATT
>ML267720.1:0-35278 GCA_005239495.1 Nicotiana undulata
GCTAGCTAATATGTTTAGTGGCTAACTCGATCAAATACAGTATCGAGTGCCAGTCGTGCCTCCTGAAGTGCAAAATGAAGGAACTCTTCGACTTCAAAGGTTCAAAAAATTTTCTCTCCTTACCTCCTCCAAAGGTATATGAACCCTTTGTTAGGCCTCATTTGTTTGCACTTAATGAAGGCCTGAATCTTAATCATTCATATCTTAGACATTAACTGTGTTTGTTCTTAAAGTCTGAATCTTAATTATTCAGATCTTAATTATTAAGTGTATTTTTTTTACTTCACAACCACTTAATGGATCTGAATAGGTCTGTATGATTAAGATCCATAATAGAGACTTAGTATCATTAATAAGCTATTATCCATATTCATTATTAATTGTCGCCGCCGTCTACCATTATCAACTACCACCATGCTGCTGCCACCACCACCATCACTCAACCACCATCACCACCATCATCCTCAATCATAGTCGCCACCATAATTGACTATCACCACCCGTCATCCGCACCACTCTCACTACCATCATTCTCAACCACAAACACTCATCTACTTCAACTACCACAACTAACTACCCCATCACCATCAACAATCATAACCGACACTACCCATCATTATAAACTACCACCACCCACCACCACCTTCCTCAATCACAACTACCACCACCACCCTCCATTATTAACTATCACCACTCACCACCACCATCCTCAATCATAATCGCCACCACTACTAATGACCACTAGCTACTACCCTGAACCACCATCATCAACCAAACCTACCACTAACCACTACCTTTAGTCGGCATTCACAAGCACCATTGTTAGCCATCACCACTAGCAACTACTATATTTTAAACAAAATTATATATTTTATTGATAGAATACTAGATTAATTAGTATTTTATTTGCATTTTATGTTTATTAATTTTCAGATAAAGATAAATTTTATACATTCAGATATTAAAAATCAAACAACCTTAATAATTTAGTATTCATATCTTAATGCACATCCTAATATTCAGATGTGTATTCAGATTTAGATGTCGTAATCTTAATACACATCTTGATATTAAGATGTGTATTCAGATTCATACGTCTTAATCATAAAAAAAATGAGGCCTTAAAATGTTCTATGCTAATCTTCGCTATAGTAAACCTGATAAATTAGAAACCTTGGTTCTTGGAAAACGTATTGTTTTGGACTGTACTCTGTTTGATACTATTTTTCAATGTAGTTGTTCTGATTTTTCTATGCTCTTTAAGAATACCTGGCTTGAGGACTTTGAAATTTCTTTTGATCAAGCTAAAAGATGTATAGCTGAATTACCCTCTGACTCTCTCCCTAGTCAACTAGGGCCTACTAATGGCTTATTTGAAACTCGTACCTTAGCACATGTTGTAGCAACCACTCTTCTTCCAAGAACATGATCCTTCTCTACATTCTCCCAGCGTGATGCCTTCTTAATTTACTGCCTTTTGAATAAGCACAAGGTCAAGTTGTCCTCTTGGGTCATCAATTTCATGAAAGAAAGTGCGAATGGCCCCCCAAGTCTTCCTTATGGTATGGTTATCACCCATCTTCTAGAAGCCAACAACATATCCCTTGTTGACCATCCCTACATCATTGTCACCAAGTCTTACAATTCCAGGGGATTTGCTAGCATGAGTTATATTTCTGTAAAAGGTACATAGGTCAAGAAACAAGAAGGTGAAACCAAGAATGTCCCCTCCGATTCCAAGGCAAAGGCTCATGTGTCTCACCCTAGTACAAGTGATTCTGACTTCTTAGAAAATCTTGTTTCCATCAATGAAACATTGTCTATCATCAAGAACTCTTTAACCTCTATGCAAAGCCAGATTGAAGATATCCATGGAATGGCAAATGAGACAGGGTCCGACGTGTCCAAGATCCGTGTGCAGATTCTCAAGACTGCAGAAAAAACAGTAAGGGCCTTCAAATAGATGCACGATAGAATTGATGGGGTCTTTGTCACAGTGAATGCTAGCCTTGATCGCCTCAAGGAGGTAGTTTGTAACACCCTTACCTACTTTCTACGTCGCTAATGTTTGGTTGATTAAGATAATTTTCTTTTCCTCTGTTTTTGCGGCTGATAATTCAGTCGTGGGTTGTACTCTTAGGATAAATACTTTTAATTTCCCTGCCTTTATTTCGTTGATGACAAAGGGGGAGAAATAGCAAGCTTAAGGCATGCGTTTCAATGTATTCCCTGCTTCTGTGTTCTGTATTTTGTGATCTATTTTGCAGGTACATCATACGGTATACAACTGAGGCGGAGTCGCCTACAAATGAGGGGGAGCTAACTATACATGAGGCACAACATAATGTCCAACTGAGGGGGAGTCGACTAGACATTTCTACCCAGAAACACTAATTAAAGGAGAGACTACAACATACTCAAGGCGGGTGGTCAATAGGGAAGTGTTTTTAATGTTATTTTGTCATCATCAAAAAGAGGGAGATTATTAGATCTCAGTAAATTTCAATGATGCATAAGAATCAATTACTCCCTATGTGCAGGAAAAGATCTGAGCAATAATATGGAGGAAAATATGAATCAAACGAAAAAGGAAAGAGAAGCGGGAAACTCAATCAAGGAATATGGAAAAATCAATTAAAAGAGATATCATTGGAAGGATCTAAATCAAAGGAGTTTACTAGCATGAAATCATCCGCGAAAGATTCTGCCACATAATGACGTCAATCGAAGGCATCAATCAAGGGATCTGTCAACGAGAATATTCTCTCAATTAAGGAAGAAATCACTCAAGCCCGCGAGTCAAGACAAGTCAGAATCAATCTATGAATCCATCTGAATACAAACTCCCTTGGGTTCGCAATCTCTCAAAAAGATGTACAAGACTTGAAGACATCGAGAAGTATAAATACCTATTGCACTGGTTTTGGAACTATATACTTTGATCAACCCAACTTCGATCTCTTTGTTCTACTTCAAACTAAACATTGTAGTCTACTTTAGATTTCTTGTGTAACAAAGAAGAGAAGAGGGAGAGAAAAGAACACTGGCGAGGCATTGTATCCATTATAGAGAGAAGAATGAGTGACAAAAATTGTTGGTGTATAACAACATCAACTCATCTGTACTAAGCCACTTCATACTTGCAAGAGATCACCCTTGCAACCCAAAGGGACTAGACGTAGGATTCACTCTGAATCCGAACCAGTATAAAAACATATTGTGTCATTTAATTTCTGCAATTTGTCTTTTTCATTCAATTCCTAATAGATCCGGTCTACTAGAACTCAAATTAGTCGACTATTTCGAAAAAGAAAAGAAAAAAACACAATTCACACCCCCCCCCATCTCCCTTCAAGTCTCTGTATGAACACGGAATACCTTGTGTACCGGACTACTCCTTATACATACGGACGATATAAAGAGTTTTTGCAGATGAATATTTTTTAATTAATCATACTAGATGCTTTTGTCTAGATCACCTGTAGGTTGAGTTATCTATACTTATGCTTTAGTAACGTAATGATGTAAGAACTTTTATATTGTTGATAGATAGAAATTTAACTCTTTTTAACGACGTCCCATTCTTGGGATACTGATTCTTTCACTAATCTCAATAGAAATCCATGTGAGCACGTGAAGTATTCGTATGTATCCTATTTTATTTATTACTTATCAATTAAATTTGTCTTGTTTAAACGCAACCTAGTACATAAAACAATATTGCATTGAATTTTTATAATCCTCCGAGGCTAAGTTCAAACGTACTCTGTTTACTACTATAAAATAAAATTGTTGAATGCCTTTTGTTATCTCCATACGTTTCTAAATTGTATTAATGGCATCAATCTTAAGAAAATATAAGTGTTTAACATGAATTTTTCATGTTTAGAAAAGGATACGTAATATTTACTTACTCGTTGATCTTGTACACCTCAATTAAAACTTCTCCTTAAATTGTTCTTTATTTTTTATTGTAGTTTACAGATTATTAAGCCACATATATGATAATAACGCTAAGTATTTTAATATTGATAAAGCAATGTAAATATGCCAAGGATACTCTTGAAAATAAAACTGTATCCAATTTATAACCAAACACATGATTAACTGCAATCAACATCATTAACAATAACAATAAATCGAGTGAATTCTCAGAAGTAGGGTTTGAAATGATAATATGTGCAAAGGTTCTATCCCTATTTTGAAAGGACAAATATATTATTTTCGATATACCATCGACTAAAAATAAAATAAAAAGAATCATTGGCAAAATTTTGTAAATCAAATGATCTCTACATTTTGAATATTGACTGTCGTAATTTCTCAGCAATACAATATCTTGTCTCGCACAACTCGTCATTCATCTGTAAAGATATAAAAGTAAAAAACAAAAATTTTGATGAGTATAACAAATTGAAATACATACACTAAACCAAGTAATAAATTGAAATAAAAGATGATTTTTTAATTTTAAAAAAGGCAGTTTGGTGCACGAAATATTCAGTGTTCACGTAGGGTCCAGAGAAGGATCACACCCCGAGGGAGTGTTTTGTAGGCAGTCTATTCTAATGTAAGCATTAGTGGCTGATTTCATGACTTAGACTCGTAACCTATAAATCACATAAAAATAACTTTACCGTTGCTTCAAGTCTCCCAGGATTTTAGGAAATAATAATCAGACCTGAGCAATGATTGCGATATGCATTGTGGTGCTGCCAAATGGCATGAAATTGCTGCTTTTGATAGTTAGATGAAGCTTCTGAATCACACTTAATATTTCATCCATAATTCCTGTATGTTGCTTTTTGCAGTAGACTGTAATTAGCACCTCCTCTTCTAAACTTCTTACTTCTATTTCTGGTAAAATACTCATGTCAATGGAAGTTTGGTGTTCATAATGTCTTGCCTTTTTCACTGCAGGAGCTGCGCCTTTTTCATTGTTTGTTTTTATCTCTAAATAATCTTTCTTTGTTTCTGTTTTCTCACGAATTTGTCTAATGAAACTGGCTGCTCCTTCAAGGATTGACGCTTTGTCCATCTATAAAAAAAATTAACAATATTATCAGCAGTCCACCTTGTTTTGAATAATGTTATAGTTTTACTTTGTTTTGTCCAGGGCCGTTCGAAACCTATGAGTATATATATTTGTACTTATTTAGTACTTTAATTATTTATAAAACACATAGGTCAAACTTATTGAATCTGAATTGACTCGTAACTCGTGCACGAGGTGGCAAAATAGTTAAACGAAACAGTTAACCACCTATATTATCCACTAAATAATGGATTGGATAATGAACTTTTTAAAAACGGGTCAAAGGATAAGAATCATATTATCCATTTAGAAAATGGATAACCAATGAGTAACCAGTGGATCTAACTTTTACATTTGTAAAATCTCAAATTAGGGGTTCCTCAAGTTAGGGAGACTAAGAATTCTCCCAAAAATAATCACGTGCAAGAAATCATGGATATTATGGTTACACATATTATCCGTCGGTTAACTCGTTATTCACCCGTATTAAATATGGGTTGGGTCGAATAATTTATCCGTGTTTTCATTATTCGCTTTCGACTCGAACCATATCCGATCCGACCCGTCCGTTTGCCACTCCTACTGTCATGGGCGGCGTTCCTACCATGCCCCATGACCCCTTGGACGCGCCCCGTGGCGTTCTGGAAAGCCGCCCAACGCCTAGCGCCACAGACGGCCCCGTGGTCTTGGCCGCGCCAAGTGACAAGCGCGCATGTGCCTCTGTCGCCCCACCAATATCCCTCGCTAGCGCCTAGCAGCAAGCAGCTGCCAACAGCGCCGCGCGCGCTGATCGTGATGCCTGAGACAATGTTGCTAACAACGGACCTGTTTTTACCTTGTAGAAAACTAAGTCCTTTTCATTGTAAATATAGAGTAGTTTTATTCCATGTACTTTCATTATGTTTCTCTAGCGTAGTTTGGTCAAGTCTTGTAACTTTGATTTATATTTTTAAGCATTATTAGGGGGGATTTAAGCAATCAAGAACTTTCTAGCAAACAATTCTCTATATTGGTGTCTCTCCCCCTCGACACCGCGTTGCCTTCTTTTGTAATAGCTTTCATTAATGCAATCAAGCTTTTATTCAATTCACATTACTGTTCTCTCAATTGTTGACATTGGTTTTCCCGTACGGCACTGACGATCTCTCTAGCGTACGGAGGGGACCTCACTCGACGGACAGCAACTGCCCTGACATCGGTTGCATAGCCTTACGTCGCCCTTCCAAGGAATCTCAGAAAGGCGCCGCGTAACAGCTGGTATCAAATCCTAGACTCGACATCAGACGAGGGAACGCATAGACATTACCACCATTTCTGACCATGGTGAATCACGGGGACCGCATTGCGGCCCTTGAGGAGACGGTTGACATATTACGACCCATCGTGGATACAGTGCCGGAACTGAAAACTAGCCTAGTGCAAAGGTTGGACGATCTGGACCGCATAATGGCCCAGGCCGAAGTTGACATAGAAAACATCAGTCGCGACTCTGAAGGAGACCGGCAAACGGCAGCTACTGAGGCAGCCGAAATTTATGATAAATTCGAGGGCCTCTAACAGGAGCGCGCCGAGGATTTAGCCCACAGGGCACAAGAGGCAGACATGATGTCTTCCATGCAGCAAACGATAGACGACTTGACAGGTCAGCTCAATATTGTCAATGCTACTCTACAAGGCTTGCTCCGAGGAGGTGAAACTCAAATCGGGGGTGCTGTGAACCTCGCCCCCATGCACAGAAACTGCAAATTCTTGAGCCAAAGTCATACAGTGGGGCTAGGAATGCTAAAGAAGTAGAAAATTTGATCTTCGACATCGAGCAGTACTTCGAAGCCGTGGGAGGCCTAGAAGAAGCCAAAAAGTTAGCAACAACTGCCATGTATCTTCAGGGTGATGCTAAGCTCTGGTGGCGGGTGAAGTACGAAGCCATCAGGGCCGGTGAAGATGCTCTGAAGACATGGGCGGAACTGAAGGCAGCCATACGCCTACAGTTCTTCCCCGAAATGTTGAGTACAATGCAAGGAGAAAACTACGGGAGCTCCGCCAGACCAAATCAGTGCGGGATTACGTGCGAGAATTCTCCGCACTCATGCTGAACATCCGCGACATGGGGGACAAAGACAAGCTCTTCACATTCCTGGAAGGGATGAAACATTATGCCCGCATGGAGCTGCAAAGACAAAGGGTAGACACCTTACCCAAGGCAATCCAAGTAGCAAAATGCCTTGGGGACTATCAAATGGAAACTCGGAAAGATTGGCCGCAACTGCCTGTCTGAGCGGGTTACAAAGGAGGCCAGTCTAACTATAGTGGCCCTAACAGAAAGGGGGGGGGGGGGGGGGGGGATCGGAGTGCAACCAAATCTAAGGCTCCCTCCTCAAGTAGCAACAGTGTTGCGTCAAACAACAATGATCGAGGGAGAAAGCCCCCCTCAGGATGCCGTCATTGCGGCAGGCCACATTGGAATAATGAATGCCCACATGCACAGATGAACGCCCATCAAGCTTATGATGATGCGATGGATGACGAAGCAGATGATAAGGAACAGACCGAACCAGTCGATGCCTTCAATGAAATTGTTGGTTCTATTTCTAAGACATTAGCGGGAACCAGTGTTGGTATCTGTAAGAAGAAGGACCCCTGCCCAATCGCCAAGAAAGGGAAAAAGAAGACGAATAAAGGGACTCCTCCTAAGAAAGAGAGGACCTTGATGTTCGTTGAACTGAAGGTAAATGGCAAGCCCATTCGAGCGATGATAGATACAGGTGCCACTCACAACTACTTGGCCTCAACTCAGGTGGAGAGCCTTGGTATAGTTGTAGGAAAGGGCAGAGGTATGTCAAGGCTATCAACTCACCTCCTCAACCAGTGGGTGGAATAGCCAAATAAGTACCAGTGAAGATGGGTCCTTATGAAGGAAGGTTCAAGTTGCGCGTGGTGATCATAGATGACTTCGAGTTGATAGTTGGGATGGAATTCTTGAGGCAAACCAACACCATGCCCGTACCATATGCGGACATGCTTCTGATGATGGGAGTAAACAGGGCCAAGTCCTGCATTATTCCGTGCATGCCCATGAAGATGGCCGCTGAGAACATCTCGCCCTTACAACTGAAAAAGGGAATCAAGAGACACGAACCTACATTCCTGGCTACCTTATGCATTAAAGAGGTAGAACACTCATCGGGTCCCCTTCCTACACCTGTAAAGGAGCTACTACTGGAATTTGAAGACGTCATGCCACAGGAAATGTTAAAGCGACTTCCACCTAGGCACACTGTGGACCATGAGATTGAGTTGGTGTCCCCGGGCGCCTTATAAAATGTCACAACCCGAACTCACCGAGCTTCAGAGACAATTGACGGAGATTCTAGACACAGGGATCATTGTACCCTCCAAATCCCCATATGGGTCCCCCGTGCTTTTCCAAAAAAAAAAGATGGTAGTCTACGACTCTACATAGATTATCGGGCTCTAAATAAAATCACTGTGAAGAACAAGTATCCTATTCCGCTCATGGCAGACTTGTTCGACAGATTGGGGAGTGGAACAATGTTCACAAAAATTGACCTGAAGACAGGGTATTGGCAAGTCCGGATTGCTGAGGGCGGTGAACACAAGACGACCTGTGTGACAAGATATGGGTCGTTCGACTTCCTGGTTATGCCGTTTGTCTTGACTAATGCTCCAGACACATTTTGCACTCTGATGAACCAAGTCTTCCGAGAGTACATTGACGAATTCATGCTGGTCTATTTGGATGACATTGTGGTTTATAGCCAAACACTGGAAGAACACCTGGAGCACTTGCGTAAAGTCCTAGCCCGGTTGCGGGAGCATGAATTATACGCAAAGCTATCCAAGTGCTCCTTTGCTAAAAATCAAATCGACTTCCTCGGGCATGTCATTGAGGAAGGGCGGATCAAGATGGACTAGCAAAAGATCCAAGCCATCACAGATTGGCTGCCACCCAAGGATATCCATGCCTTGAGGGCATTCCGTGGCCTATGCAATTTCTATCGGCGATTTGTGAAGAATTAATCCCTCATTGCGGTGCCATTGACATAACTCCTCAAGAAGGTCACACCTTGGGATTGGGGTCATAGGCGAGTGGAGGCCTTCAACGCATTAAAAGCGGATATGTCTAGTATCCTTGTCTTGGCCCTTCCTGATTTGGCCAAGCCATTTGAGGTACAAACGGATGCTTCCGACTATGCTCTTGGCAATGTCTTACTACAAGACGGGCATCCCGTGGCATACGAGAGGCGGAAGCTGAAGGATGCAGAGCAGCGTTATGTCGCCCATGAGAAAGAACTACTAGTTGTCGTTCATTGCTTACGCCTTTGGAGGAATTATCTGTTGGAATCCACGTTCGTGGTCAAGACAGACAACACAGTTGTTAGTCATTTCATGACCCAGCCGAAGCTGAATGGCCGACATGCCCGGTGGCAGGAACTCCTAGAAGAATTTAACTTTAACCTGGAGTACTGAAGTGGGAAGACTAATCATGTTGCTGATGTGCTCAGTCGGAGAGTTGACCTAGCATCGGTGTGCCTACTGCCACCCTAAGTGGGAGAGAAGTAGCTACCACCATGAATGACCAGATACATGATCTACTCATCAAGGATCCCGCTGCACAGTATTTGGTTGATCTAGTAGGACAGGGCAAAACTCGCCAATTCTACATAGAGGACGGTTTCTTGAAGGTAAAAGGAAACTGACTTTATGTTCCTAAAAGAGTAGATCTGTAGAACTAAGAAAGAATCTTCTGGCGAAATATCACGACAGTCTGTGGGCCGGCCATCCCGATGAAAAATGCACCATGGAATTACTTCGCCGTGCATATTATTGGCCTCAAATGGCCGATGATGTCACTTAGTATGTGAGGACTTGTCTAGTATCCCAGAAGGACAAGTCCGACCGCTTGACACAAGCGGGACTCTTGGAACCACTAGCTATTCCAAAGAGACCTTGGAAAAGCGTGTCTCTGGATTTCATCACCGGATTGCCTAAGGTCGGAGATCTCACAACTATCTTGGTTGTGGTGGATCGGTTTTCCAAGTATGCCACCTTTACTGCAGCACCTCAATATATATNTGTCACTGGATTTCATCACCGGATTGCCCAAGGTTGGAGATCTCACAACTATCTTGGTTGTGGTGGATCGATTTTCTAAGTATGCCACCTTCATCGCTGCTCCTCAATATATATCAGCAGAAGATACAGCTCGACTCTTCTTCTCTCATGTCATCAAATATTGGGGCCTGCCCAAAGACATCGTTAGTGATCGCGATTCACGCTTCACTAGCAACTTTCTAGTACAAACAAAAGCGCT
Organism: Nicotiana undulata; assembly: GCA_005239495.1. Taxonomy (NCBI): domain Eukaryota; kingdom Viridiplantae; phylum Streptophyta; class Magnoliopsida; order Solanales; family Solanaceae; genus Nicotiana; species Nicotiana undulata. The sequence continues at coordinate 10,368 of ML267720.1, forward strand.
TTTGAAATTGTTACCGGGTAGCAACCGCTACTCCCACATACCGTGGATGCACCAAACATGTCAAAATCTCCTCGCGCTGCTAGCTTCTCAAAAGAATGGAAGCAGAATTTGGAGATAGTGCGGAGCTATCTTGTTAAAGCCCAGAAGCGGATGAAGAAACATGCTGATCAAAATCGTCGCTTTGTTGAATACCAAGTAGGAGACAAAGTGATGGTCAAAATTCCAAAGCGGTACTTGTTTGCAGGGGTCCATGACCCTCGCATGTTGCAAAAATATATTGAACCTTTGTCCATTGAAAGGCGCATTGGGAAAGTTGCATACCGGGTGGATCCCCCAGCTTGGTGAAAAATCCATCCCGTCTTCCATGTCAGTCTACTGAAACCTTTTCGGGAAGACACGGAGGATCCTTCACGGAGCCAAATCACAATACCCAGTATTCAAGGCCTCGGTTCAACCGAAAAAAGGCGAGTTGAAGCTATTCTTGATGATCGGGTAATTCATGCCTCCAGGAAGGATCACCAAGAGTTCTTGGTAAAATGGCAAGGGTGCGATGCAGAGGAGAATACTTGGGGAGAGAGGAACAAACATCGAAGCCTACAAGAGCCTAATTGAAGATTATTTTGCAAGTAAGGCGCCGAGGACGTCGCCAACTCAGGTGGGGGAGTATGTCATGGGGCGGCTTTCCAGCCATGCCCCATGACCCCTTGGACGCGCCCCATGGTCTTGGCCGCGCCAAGTGACAAGCGCGCATGTGCCTCTGTCGCCCCACTGATATCCCTCGCTAGTGCCCAACCGCAAGCAGCTGCCAACAACGTCGCGCGCGCAAACAATGCTGCGCGCGCAGATCGTGATGCCTGAGACAAAGTTGCTGACAACGGACCTGTTTCTACCTTGTAGAAAACTAAGTCCTTTTCATTGTAAATATAGAGTAGTTTTATTCCATGTACTTTCATTATGTTTCTCTAGCGTAATTTGGTCTAGTCATGTACCTTTGGTTTATCTTTTTTTAAGCATTATTAGGGGGGATCAAGCAATCAAAAACTTTCTAGCAAGCAATTCTCTGTACTGGTGTTTGTCCCTCTCGACACCGCGTTGCCTTCTTTTGTACTAGCTTTCATTAATGCAATCAAACTTTTATTCAATTTTCATTACTGTTCTCTCAACTGTTGACATTGGTTTTCCCGTACGGCACTGACGATCTCGTCATCGGTTGCTTAGCCTTACGTCATCCTTCCAAGGAATCTCAGGTAGGCTCCGCGTAACACTACTCATGCACTGCGTCCGTCTCTAGTTCCGCATACAATTACTTATGCTGGAAAGCATCTACCATAACCCTAGTTCAACTATCTCATGACAACTTTTGGAAAAAATACATAAAATGTTATGAAAGAATTAGTACGGATCGTTCTAATTCTTTTTTGAAGACTTGTTAGTGATCATTTGTCACACAGTAGGGGAAAAAATCTTTAATAAATTCCCTAAGCTACTTTAAAAAGATATTCTTTTACGAATACAATTTTGAAAACCTTAAACAAGGATGATCGTGAATAAAAAAGATTTCAAATTTGTAGCGAATCCCACGGTGAATTCGTCATTGAAACTTAAAAGAGAAATTAAGAGAAAGAGAAAAGAACTTAAAAGATGAAAGAAAAAATCAGATTTTCATTCAACACACCTCTACAATTGATCATAAACAATACTTAGCCTAAATCTCCATCCGTTACAAAATTGACTTGTGATGTAAGTTTAGTAGGCAGTTAACTACCATTTTTATCATACAAATTGACTTACTTTACAATCGATCGGATTATATAAATATTTTTTTATCCCATAAATGCGTAAAATATAATTAAACATTTGAGTTTTTGCAAGAACGGTCTTACGTACCTTCTTTAGGCCAGGAAGGAGAGAGGCTAAGGAAACGAACAACTTAGTCATCTTCTGTCGTCTCTTTCTTTCAGCTAAGAGGTGTTCTTGAGCTTGCTCCCCTGTCCTTCTTGCCGTTCCTCCATTTTGATACACAAGGGGCGACAAGTTTATCGTATTAGGATTTGCCTCAGTCGTACATAATATCCTTCCCAGACTCCACTTTGAGTGATTACACTGAATTTGTTGTTGTTGTTGATTTGCCTCATCAGCCTTTGGGATTATTAAAGATTCTAAAAGTTGAGAGTTCTGATATTGGTTATTATTGTACACAGCTGCTGCTGATGTATAATATTGTGATGAGTTGGGAGTAGTAGTAGTGTTGAAAGAAATTATGCAAGCCAAAGCAGCAACGTTTTCATCTTCGTCAAGTCGTTTTCTTGACGTTTCACCATTATGATGAGAAACGATAAGAGCAAGATCATCCATTTTTTTTTGTCTTAATTAATTAAAGAGATCAAATTAACGTATGTACAGAGATGAGAAAAGATAACAAAATAATGTGTGTAGTACTTGCCTTTATAGTGTTTGAAAAAATAATTTCATATATAATTATAAGGAAGGTGAAAGTTGCTTAAACTGCTACTGATGTTACACATTAACTTCTCACGTTGTGATTTCAACTATCTAGTTTAGCATGAAGTGTTAACGTGACGCAAAAAGCTTTTTGGTCAGCAAATCCTTCTTTGGTATAACAAAATAGCTTTATTTATTTATTTATTTATTTGTTTTGTCTTATTTTTTGTTTTCTGTGAAACCTCTAATTAAGGTGGAGTAATTTTCTTCACCAAACCACACCCCTACAAGGGTTGACTAGGGGGCGGCTAAGGAGGTTTAGTTAGGTGTGGTTCAATTAGTAATTTATTTCCTACCGTCCAAAATAAGTAATTTTTTGGTTGTTTTCACACGGATTAAGAAATCCACTTTTTAGCAATAAAATTGACCATATTAACCTTTACTATCCCACATAAATACTTTTAATACATACTCCAACACTATTTACCAATGTAGGAAAAAAATAATTAATACATTCTCGAAATTTAGAAAAATAACTTATTTTAGATCATAAAAAAGGCTAAAAGATCACTTATTTTGGACCGGAGGAAGTAATTAAGTATGTTATTTACTATTACTCGCATGTGGACTTGAAAAGTAGTCTAATTTGACAACCAATTATCTTAGTATTCAAACACTGGGAACATTAGTGTAAAATATTTTAATACCTACTTCTTTTTTCTTTCTGTTTTCCGTACCTAACTTGAAACGAATAGCTGTATACGTTGATTGAACCTTTTCATTAACCATAATTTCTCTAGTACTACGTTGTATAGTGATGTGGTAGTGATGATGTTATTGTTTGATCATGTCATATTTGTAAAGGTCATTTTTGTAAAATTGCATTAAACTTTTTTTCGTCAATTTGTTTGTTGAGTGGACCTTTTTATCATTAAATTCAATCTGCGGCGATAATGTATCCTATTCTTTTGGATAACATAGATCGTCATGCATACAACAACAATGATATTAATGAATTCAATGGTAGTCATGTATTTTGAAGTAGTGTTTAAGATTGTTAAAGTTTATATATATATATAAAAGGTAATATTTGACTTATATAAATAATGATATATAATTTTTTGGCGAAAAATGCTTAACTGACAATCCTTTACGAAAGTATAGCTTTGCATCTTTGATGATTATGTCAAAACTAAGGATGTGTTTGGCACGAAGGAAAATATTTTTTTCATGAACTTATTTTTTTTCAATTGTAGAAAACTATTTTCTTTATGAGAAAACATTTTCCAAAACTCCTTCCCTACCCTATTCCTCATCCCCACCAATCCACCCCGACACCCATCCACCCCCAAACCCCCGGCTCACCCCACCCCCACCCCGACCTAAACAAATGAGTATTTTTCTTATACGATATAAAAAAGTATTTTATTCATTTCCACAAAAACAGTACTTTTATTTCATAGAAAAAGTATTTTCTTTCATTGCAACAAAAAAAAAGTATTTTCTTTTCATGGTGTAAAAAAAATATTTTTTTCATTTCAAATGAGTATTTTCTAAAAAAACTAATTTCTCTTATTTCAATAATATGAGTACTTTCTTTTCATATTGTAGAAAGAGTACTTTCTTTTTCAACCAAAAAGGAATAGTTTCTTTTTAGTTATAGAGCACAAATTTAAGCGTTATTTTTTGTGTAAAAAGGTAAAGCAACACATTAATTTCTTTGGATTTGTGCAATTATAAAAAATAATAATAATTAAATTTTTGAAGAAAATAAAGTCCTGAAAACGTTAGGTATTGGGGGGTGGGGGGTGTCACGATCCAAAATCTGTTAATGATCGTGATGGCGCCGGACACCACTGTCAGGCAAGCCAACACTAAATGGTTAATTAAATTCTTTTTTTAATATTTTTTAAATCATGAATTTCCTTCAATTTAACTAGTAAAAGATGAACTTTATAGAATAAATAATAATGTTTTCCAATTTCAATACTGAATATCCCATAATCATTCCAGAACTCTGTGTCACAAGTACATAAGCATCTACTAGGAAAAAAATACCAGTAAGCAGGTCTCTTCAGGCACTCCCAAAAGAAAAGAGAGATTTCCTTTCTGCCCCAAGGCAAGCATTCCAACCAAGCAATCTCTGTAAATATCTATCTATATATATTCCCAACTGGGTATAGATCGACACATAGGCTGCTGGCAGAGTGGGGGGCAGAATCACACAGCAAGAAAGGGAAAACGAAAGTGTGCTCCTGCGCACCAGCTGAAGAAAGTAGCTTTGGAAGCTTACCTTATTATTATATTAAAAGGGGAACGGGTTACCTACTCTTAACGGGCAAAGTGAGGGTGCAAAGAACCAACCAGACTGACCCAGTGGATAAATCAGAAATACAGAAACAAAAACAGCAATTGGACCAGAGAATGCGATTGCATTATAAGGTCTCAATTGAACGTCAAGCAATGAGAAAGATTTACCAATTTCTTCATATGCTATTTCATATTCATATGCCCTCTAACTTGAACTTCCTGACTTCCCAGGGTTTCCACTGCATAACTAGACTTCTCATTCATCGGAAGTCAGGGCTAAGAGTTATCATGAGTTAACTCCGGAAGACGCAGCTGATAGATGGATGAATATACATTTGATGGCCAGTTCTATAGGTAGGCTCAGGGATCACTGATTAGTCGAATGAGCCCATTGATCGAAAACATAGTCTGAATTGGATGTGTGAAGCATGCCGCCAGCTTTTCATCGATTCACTCTGCGTAGATTGACTGAACGCAGAAAACCTTCCACTGGCAGGCGATCGTGTTTTTCACAGGATTTTTCGTTACTCATGTCAGCATTCTCACTTCTGATATCTCCAGGTCTTGTCACCAAAAACCTTCCCCGATTGACAGAACGTTCCGCTACTGACACTTGAAAAAGCAGCTTTCAAGGTCTCGTCGCTTCGGTGAATCACTTGAGNTCTTCCCCGATTGGGACCGAATTCACTAGCAGAGCACTTTCTCCAATGTGCGCAAACAGAGATGCCACTTTAATGAAAGCACCTGTAGATAGAAGCCGTTTGTCGACCGGTGGACTCATCCTCAATCTAATTTGCTGACTGATTCAAGGAGTTAAGACTGGCGGTTCAGTGATCGAGCGAAGATGAAAGCAATCGAAGGAAGGGGTGGAGCATGTTCTATTTTTCCGAATCTTTGAGGGGAGACCCTCACGTCCGGTTCGGAGGGCGGGGATATCCCGACCCTACTATCATTATGCCTTTTGCTGAGACTCAAGTCCCCCTACCGGAGCTCCCCGAACCTGAAGTGGAAGTCGAGGGGCTGCTCCCTGGACCCACCCGGCCCGTATATTTCATAAGATGTGTTTCATAAGTCTTTGTGAAATAACTCCGATGAGAAGACCTTTTCGATTATTAGTAGCGGCTCGTGAAGTAGCCCTCTTTCTTTACAAAAAAAGGATACTTCAAGCTGGGGAAGGCTAGTTCAAGAACTAGAAAGATCTCACTTCTGTTTACTCAGACGCCTCTTTCTTATCGAAGACTCTGGCAGCTGGAACTCATCGGCAGCGACTCTTACCACTGCAACCTAGGCACGTGCAAGCAAGGACTTGGAAGAAGAAAAGACCCTGACCCTGCCAACCAAGCCCACTCAGATAGACTAAGTAGACTAAAAAACAGAATGGAATTCCAGGGCGTCTTGCTTAGATCGCATTTGCTTTCCCAGCTTCCTGCCATACAGAGACAAGTTCTGAATCGGCAGATGGGTCTAGAGAACCGAACTGTCTCACGATTTCAATCCGGTTAGAAAAACGTCTCCTGAGCAATTCACGTATCACTTGAGTAGTAGTACGAAACCTTAAGAAAAGGCGATCTACTAGTTGAAAAAAGGAGGATCCGTTGAAGAGTTTATGTTGTCTCGGTAGGGAATAGTCCAATCTTTTCCAGCACCGGTGCAATATGAAAGAGTCCTTTAGAATTCCTTAGAATACGAATGAGATCAAAAAGGCTCTGCCGAGGCTCGAGTAGAAGAAGGGGTACTTGAACAGAGGGCCGTCTCAGACCAGTGAAGATCGGAATTGAGCTGCTTAAGATTCACAATTTAAGTAAGGAAGATTCTCATTAGTCTAGGTATTCTAAATATAAAATACCATTAGCGCCCAAGCTAACCATCTCGACTGATCGATCGGAATGAAACCGATTAATATGGAACTGCTAAAGATGGAAAAAACGCAAGGAACGAAGTTGTGAGAAAGTCCCATGACATCCAAGTTTGATTTTCGAAATGAAAGATTGAGCAGCTGCTGAAGATGGAGCTGCAGAGGGTAGTTCCGGTAAGAGAGAGAAAGTTTGATTGATAAGGGCATTCTGTGAATGGANGCATAGCCTTTTCTCCGTTAGGCTCCTGTAAGGGCGGGTATGAGAAGGGTCCCCCTTTCCCTTGTCAAAGCTTAGTTATCCGGATGCGGGTATCAAATCCCGCCGCTGAGATGTCCAGCGGATTCCTGGGCCTTGACGAATGGCCGGCCACCTTTTACGCGACCTAGCCCAGCTTTCTTTCCGAGCCATCAATAACTGCCGGCTTTCAACGGGTCCGGCTAACTGTCCGGAATACAAATTTGTCTGAAACTAAAACCTACATGATAAATTAATCCAACAGAAACTAAAACCAAAATTGGAACAAGCAGAAAAGAGAAGGGACAAAGGCATCGTTTATATTCTTTTCGAAGTATTAGCGTTGGTATTTTAACTTTTTATTACATTGAAGAATTTTGTCAAATACCTAAACAACAAAAACTATTGATATTCCTCAATAGAAATACAGATAAGGATGAATCAAAGAGATGTTTAAAGTGATACCCACCGGAAAACAGGATCGATGGAAAAAAACACAATCCAAACTTAAAATAGGAGAATGACACAGTTACCCACAAAAACAAAACTATTTATCTTTGTCTATTCATTTGTTTTCCTACCCATCAAACTAATTATATCTCCTACTCATAGTAGTTTTTGTGGGAAAATTTCTTTTTTTCCTCTAATTCTTTTTTATTTCTATGTTTCTTTTCCTTTTTCCCCCTTTTTTCTTTCTTTTCTCCTTTTTTTTCCATCTAACTTCTTTTTTTAACTTTTTTTTCTCTTCATAATCTAATTTCATTTATTGTTTTCACTAGTTATTATTATTATTTTTTATACAATAAGAAAATATAACTGATATAGTAAATATTTATTCACCTTTTTTTAATATAACTAGTATAGTATACCTTTTTTTTTTATTTCTCATTTTTTAAATTCAATTATTAAACTGAAATAATATCAGTTGTCACTTGATCTAATTCACTGAATATCACACTGACTATTGTTGAGCATCATAAATTACATAATCAGATTCTAAGAATCAACACGTGATTGCCATGCAAAATTTGATCTCCTTCCCTACAAATATCAGTACACACTTTACCATAGCAGTAATACAACCAGTTATAGAGCAAGAAAATATAATCTACAGCAACCAAATCTCCATATATACTAGTTAGAATAAAAATGATAATAAAATATTGAAAAATGCAATAAAAGTATAAGTAGCAAAAAAGACTTCTAGTATCATGCGATACCAATATGGTATATATGTATACCAACAGAGCATATGATTTCTCTAGAATATTACTACAACTATCTGCGACTATACTACTGTGCCTAAACATTAAAGGACGCAATAAAGTATGAGAAAATTACATGCTTGGAATTGCAAAGCTAAATATTCGCAAAATAACTTGCCCATTCCGTATACTAACAAGGGTATATAGTTGTATGGGGTCGTTCCAACAATTGCCTATAACTATAAAAACTTGTCACGACCCAAATTTCCATCCTTAGGGACACGATGGCGCCTAACACCACACTTGCTAGGCAAGCAAATGTTAGAACTTATTTAATTAATTTCCATTAAAGTCTACTTAATTATCACAAAACAATTCAAAAATAAACTAAACTTTATTAAATCTAATGCGTAAATTCACAAATAAAATAATTAATGAATAATTAAGCCGAATTACTAACTAAACATTTAACTATAAGACTACTCCAGGGTCTGGTGTCACAATTCACGAACTACTAAGATTACTACAAATAATTGGCTGAAAGAATGATATAACTATTTTGAGAAAAATAAAACAGTCTCTATGAACTAAGAGAAGACTTCAGGGATCTGCGAACGCCGACAAATATACCTCGTGTCTCCGAATGATGGATGTCCTCTACTACAAATCTCTAATGCAGGTCGGTACCTGGATCTGCACAAAAGAGTGCAGAGTGTAGTATCATTACAACCGACCCCATGTACTGAGTAAGTGCCAAGCCTAACCTCGACGAAGTAGTGACGAGGCTAAGGCGGGTCAATTATAACTTAACCTATAACAATATATATAATAAAGCAATAAAACAATTCTACACAAACAAGAAAGGTAAACTGCAACAATAAATAAAATAACTCAGTCGCCTATTCCAGGCCTCAGCTGTAACCAAGATCTCACATGAATTTCCAAAGTTTTCAGAGTTTTGACTTTAAAAAATAGAAATAAGTACGAAATACGAGAAATAGCAGAGTAAAACATCAAGTTATCAAATCTGTAAGTTTTAAATCATTGAGTTTCAAAAACCAGTAAAAACACTATTGAAATTCAGTAAAACATAAGTGCCCCCCTTTATAACTTTCTTGTTGCGGCGTGCAACCCGATCCCACCTGTCCACCCTTATCACTATCTTGTTGCGACATGCAAACCGATCCCACCTGTCCACCCTTATCACTATCTTGTTGTCCACCCTTATCACTATCAATTTATTTATTTATTATAAACTTTCCCAATTCAGACAAGCCTTTCACAACACTTTTATCTCAACAATTGTAAGCAGAACACAGTATAGCTCACAAGCTCTAACCAACGGTCTTGNCTTGTTGCGGCGTGCAATCTGATCCCATATGTCCACCCTTATCACTATCTTGTTGTCCACCCTTATCACTATCAAATTTATTTATTTATTAGAGACTTTCACAATTCAGGACAAGACTTTCACAACACTTTTATCTCAACAATTATAAACAGAACACAGTATAACTCACAAGCTGTAACCAATATTATTTCATAATGAACCCAACCAGAATATATGTAAATATCGTAACGCTGTCATCCAGCTCAACCTTTAGGTACCATAACAAAATCAAGGGAACAACCAACACTTTATCACACTTGCAACAATACTTGGCAATAATCTAATGAAACCAAATAGCCATGTAAACCTCAACAATCATAAAACAGTTAAGCCGGGTAGCAAATAAATGGGAAACAGAAAAGAGATCATGTTAAGCAATAATTTGGTAGTGCATAGGTACTCGTCACCTCACCTATACACTACATACAAGAAATTTCACATAACAATCAAGTTGGGGATTCCTATTCCCTCAAGTCAAGGTTAAACTAAGCACTTACCTCAAATTCGCAGGCCACTCACTGCTCAATTATAGCTTTTCCTTTAGAATCTTGCTCTAACCTGCTGGAATCTAATCATAATCATATTAATACCATCAACATAGGCTAACAAATCGAATTCCACAATAAAAACTATAAAATATGCCAAAAATCCGAAATCAGCCAAAATCCGACCCCCCAACCCACATCTCGAAATCAGACAAAAATAGCAGAATCAAAACCCTCGTCCTCTTCCGAGTCTAACCATATAAAATTTATCAAAATTGGACTCCGTTTGGTCCCTCAAATCCCTACCTAAAACTCTCCAAAACTCAAGCCCTAACTCCATCAATTTCAATTTAAAATCATCAATCAAATCCCAAAAACGAAGATGGATTTATGAAACATAACAAAAAATGAGTAAAGAACACTTACCCGAATCCCTATGGTGAAAATCGCCTCCAAAATCGCTCAAATCCGAGCTCCCCCACTCAAAATATGACAAAATAAACAAACTCTTATTTTATATATTTTTTTGCCAGTTATTCTGCCTCGTTTCTCGTGTCAAACGATCCCAAAACTCGCTCTTTATGCCTCCAATGGGTTCCTGGTAAAATTATAGTCAATTTAGGCGTTTGAATCACTCAATTTAACCTTATAATGAAGGAGATATGTAGGTTTTAATATTTGCAAATAGTGCAGATTTTTAAATACGCCGTCAGTGGCAATTTCGTAATTAATCTGAAAAAAATCTAGCAACCTTGGTAAAATGACCATCAAATCCTTATACGATGTCCAAATTTGATGATTCTTTTTGCTACGGGTCCGTAATGACAATACGGGTCTTATACTTCAATCAAAACAGAAACCAAAGCTTATTTGTTCAATATGATATCATTTATGCTTGAAGAAACGACGTCGAAACATAAGAAAAACGAGCACAACACAACCCATACCTATCCGAAACTCACTCGAGAAACTCGAGATCTCAACCAATAATTCAAACAAGTCATATATCACTACTCGAACTTAGTCGAACCTCCAGAACACTCAAGACAACACCAAAACACCAAATCAACCTCGGATTCAAGCCTAATAACTTCTAAACTTCCAAATTCGCTAACGACATCGAGACCTACCAAACCACATCCGAATGACCTCAAATTTGCACACACATCACAAATGAAACTACAAATATACTCCAACTTTCGGAATTCCATTCCGACCCCGATACCTAATTTTCCACTGTCGACCAAAATTGCCAAATTTCTAACGTTCGCCAATTCAAGCCTAGAACGTAGTATTAGTTCATAAAATGAACCCTTGTATCATCACAAAACTATTACATAATACCCATAATTTATGTCCATTGGCACACAAGAATTCACTAAAAAAAATGGGTAAATTGCAGAGGTTTATTTCCGGCACTCTTTTATTCCCCACAAAATTATACAATTTAAGGTGGTTATAAACTTCCACAGCCGTAAAAAAAGCGCCCTTTTTTTTACACTCCTTCCTTTTTTTCGCCAACCTTTTCAATCTAGAAACATCCGCCAACTTTATCTTTAACAATTTTCACTGCTTCAACAGCGCTGCCGCCTTAGTATTGCTAGAGATTGTGGAGGAAACAGAAGCAGCTACAGTCTTATTTGTTGGGTTTTGAGACTTGAAACTTGAAGTAGAGGAATTGGCAGAGGAAGCTGCTGAAGGTGATGGTGTAGAGTTTGCTGATAGCTTAAGGTATTTTTGGTTTCTAATTTTTCTCAAGTTTTAAGATTTTGTGCTCGGTCCTTTTCTATTACTCTCTACATAGAATAGCCCTCATTTTTTGTGAATACACGACAAAAACCCTTAATCGACGATGACCTTCCGCCTAATCGACGCCCACCTTCCGCCTAATTGAAATCGAAGCTTAACCTTTTCAATCTCTTGGTTCTAATTGAAAAGTTGCTTAAACCTTTTCAATATCTTGGTTCTTATTCTTCATTTCGATTAATTATTACAGAAGAAAAGCTGCTGAAATCTGCTGAAATCGAATTGGTTCTAATCGAAAACCTGCTGAAATCGACGCTTAACCCAGGTTCCTCTTCTTCCTTTTTCTTTCTCGTCTGCTATTCTTCGCCTGCTATTTGGTAAGAAGTGTATTTCGATGTGAGGAAAAAGAAGTGTATTTGGGCCACACTTCATTGTATCTTGTTAAGATGGATAAAATCCCAGCTAGGAGACAATGTTCACATTGAATTTTGATAACCCCAGATCAGCGGGCCCTTTGTGATATGCCTTTGTAACTGTTACACCGCTTGAGTCTGTTGTTAATAGATTAAAATCTCCTATTTCTCACTTACAATTAAAATCATCCTTTTACCTTTTCTTAGGCGAGACGACCAACTTCAACAACTAGTCTTGCCCTGCTAATCATCCTTGTAGGGTTTGGATGTCTAACTCAGCCTTTAGATGCTTGAAGCTCCTTTGACTTATTTACTTTTGTCATCAGTAGATGGTTTCTGCCCCTGCTAATGTACTTCTATTGGAGATAAATATGTTTCACCTTACGATTTTGCTCCTTTATTCTGTGAAAATCTTCTATAAGTTTTGGATGTGAAAAATACCAAGCATACTTCTACTTTAATCTCATTTAGTTAATGCAGCAATATCATGGAATTGCTCTGTTATTATGTATTTGTTGGCTTTTTATGGGCATAATAGGTAAATGGGGGTTCTTCAACTATTTCAAGTTTTAAGTCCTTTAAATCATACAGTTACTGAGTTGGGTATTTGAACTGAAGTAAAGTTAGTTTGAACACATGAAGATTTGATATGCGATCATATTCTTGTATCCAAATATTTTCTGTCATGATGTTTATAGTTTGTTTGACTTCCATGTATTTGAATATACTTATTATTGTTGGGACATGTGACTATGACTATGCAAACTGTTTTGGAATTTTCAATTTTGTAGTGTTTATGATTATAGATGGCTTTTTGTTGTATGTATTTATTGCTTATATTTTGTATTCGTATTTTCTGTCTAATAAAAGAGAACTAATATTTTTTCTATATATTCTGAAAGGTTCATCTGTTGCATTGAAGGTTAATACTTTCTAATGGATAAATCTTGGATTAGAAAGCCAAGGAACACCACTGAATAATTGCTTGGTTTAAATCAGTTTTTGGATTTTGCATTTGCTAATGTTGTTGTAGGAGATAAAATAAAATGTCCTTGTCCAAAATGTGGATTCGCAAAGTGGCATACTAGAGATGTAGTGCTGATCATTTTATTTGTAAACCATTCCCTCAAAATTATGTCAATTGGAGTATTCATGGTAAAAGGAATGTGTTGCCTAATTCTAGAAACATTGAGGTTATACAAAATACATTACCTCCTGAGAATCCTATAGAATTATTGATCAATGAAGCATTTGGGGGCCTAAGGCAAGATGGGGTTGATGTAGGTCCATCACAGGTAGTGGGTGGTGAAGAAATGCTAAATGATGAGCATTCTTCAAATGACAAAGACTTTTTCGAGTTGCTTAGAGATGGAAGTCAAGAATTGTTTGAAGGGTCCAAGTACTCAAAACTAGAATTTTTATTAAAATTGTATCACATAAAGTGTTTGTTTGGGCTAAGTGACAAGGGAATGAACATGATACTAGATTTGTTGAGGGACACATTTACATTTTCAAGGACCCCTGATTCTTTTAATGAGGCCAAGAAAACCATTAGTAAGCTTTGTCTTGATTATATCAAGATAGATGTTTGTCCAGTGATTGTATGTTATTTTGGGGGAATGATGCTAATGAGGAAACGTGTAAATATTGTCACACTTCTAGGTGGAAGCCTAATAATAAGATAAATGAAGATCTTGTGTCTATTACAAGTAAGAAGAAAACCAAGAAGCCTGCAAAGATTTTGCATTACTTTCCATTAAAACCAAGGTTGCAGAGATTGTTCATGTGCTCTAAAATAGCAAAATATATGAGATGGCATGCTGAGGATAGTAACAAAGATGGAATCAGGAGGCATCCTAAAGATGGTGAGGCATGGAAGAGGCTTGATACAACTTTTTCTGAATTTGCCTTTGATCGTCGGAATGTTCGGCTTGGCCTAGCTAGTGATGGCTTCAATCCTTTTGGCACAATGAGTACTAATTATATCTTTGGCCAGTCAGTTTAGTTCAATACAACCTTCCTTCTTGGTTGTGTATGAAATAACCCAATTTTATTCTCTCGATGATCATTCCAGGTCCACGTACGACGGGAAATAACATACATAGATGTTTACCTACAACCCCTTATTAAGGAGTTGAATGAGTTGTGGAGTGAAGGTGTCAAAACTTTTGATTCATAAAAAAAAGAGATGTTTAGATTGCGATCTGCTCTTATGTGGACAATTAGTGACTTTCCTGAACTCGATAACTTATCTGGTTGGAACTCACATACTGGTTTAGCATGTCCCACTTGTAATTTTGATGCAGAACCTTGTCGGCTTCGCCATAGTAGAAAGTGGTGCTTTATTGGTCATCATAGATTTTTATCAAGAAATCATAAATTTAGACTGATGAGGCATCGCTTTGATGGAAATGTGGAAGAAAGAAACCCACCAAGAAAGTTATCCGGATCTGATATTTTGCAACAAGTGAAAGATATTGATGTTACATTTGGAAAACCGGCTGAATTGAATGAGAGCAGAAAATGATCTAGACAAAGAAATATTGGGCAAGGTGCAACACAACAATGGAGGAAACAATGCATATTCTTTAATCTTCCATATTGGGAGTTCAACTCGTTTCGTCACAATTTAGACGTCATGCACATCGAAAAGAATGTGTTTAATAATATTATATATTCTTTGATCATGATAAAGAAAAGTCAAAAGATAATATTAAGGCACGAAAAGATTTTCAAGATATGGGTATAAGGCGTGATCTTTGGCCCGATGAGAATGATGAGTGTCGGCTTGTTGTGTTTACCATTCCAAAGGGGAAAAAATGGCTTTCCTCACAACTTTAAAGAATATTTCAGTGGCGGATGGTTACTCGAGTAATATTTCTGGTTGCATTGATCCGGACCAAAGGAGAATCTTTGGATTAACGAGTCATGATTGTCACATTATTATGGAGCAATTACTACCAATAGAAATTCGCAATGTGCTGCCAAAGGAGGTTGTTGCAGTCTTAGTAGAGCTTTCCTATTTTTTCAGAGAACTTTGTCTTAAAAGTTTGAGTTTGGCGGATCCAGAAAAGTTACAAGATCGCATTGTGCTCACACTTTTCCACTTGGAGATATTATTCCCACCATCGTTCTTTATTGTAATGATTCATTTAACTGTCCATGTATTAGACGAAGAAATACAAGGCGGTCCGGTACATTACAGGTAGATGTATTTTGTTGAAAGGTAAAATATTTCTTATCCGAAATTTTGATGTATGTAATATTGATTCAAGTTAAGTGCTTATTCTAAACATGTTTCATTTTATGTTATAGATTGTTAGGTCATTTTAAGTCCATCATAGGGAATAAGGCACAACCAGAAGGTTCCATAGCTGAAGGTTACATTGTTGAAGAAGCTCTTACTTTTTGTTCTCGTTACTTTTAGGGGATTGAGTCAAGGCTGAATTGGCCTAGACGTGTGAATGATGAACCAAATCTTAATGAGGCTTCTGAAATGTCCTTTATCTTCCCTCCACAAGGTAAACCAGTTGGAGGCTTCTCAACATTCCCCTTGACTCCATTTATTGAGTAAGTAAATAAATTTGATATGAATATTGGCAAAACTTTAGAGTTAAATAATTAAAATTGATATAGTTAGCTCATCTGAAGTGAGTTTAGGGATCACATAAGAAGAGCACAAGAGGACGGAGACCTTCAGCATCAGATTTGGAGAGGAGGGTTAATAGAGAGTTTCCTGATTGGTTCCCAAAACGGGTGAGTGAATGGTATAATAATTTTTGTTTCACATAGCTTTTCTCGTTGGATTTAATATGCTTGACTAAAATAAGTTTGTTATTATTAGATTATGAACCTAAAAATTACAGACACCATCTCTACTAATCTAAAGTTCCTAGCACGAGGTCCAGCGCCAGATGCTAGAAGGTTCATTTCTTATAACATCAATGGATTCAAATTTTGAGTTTTTTCTAGAGATCAAGGATTAAAAACTCAAAATAGTGGAGTTTTTCTTACTTCTGACACCTCTTGTGTTGCATCTAGCGTTGATAGAAGTGCAAGGCAAGCCGACTTGCAATACTATGGGAAGTTAGAAGATATTATTGAGCTTAGTTATTATCGATTCACAGTTGTGCTCTTCAAATGCCAGTGGGCAGACACTACTCGGGATAGAGGGTTCAAAAGTGATGCTTGGAATTTTAATTGTGTCAATTTTCTAGATTGATTCATATTGGTGATCGTGAGGATGATGATCCTTACATTGAAGCATCTCAAGCAAATATGGTTTACTGTGATGACCCAAGGGGTCATTTCATAAAATTAGACTCCGTTTCATGCTTAATAGTCATACAAGACTAAAAATTAAATACCTCGATTTGCGTGCGTAGTCCGGGCGTGAAACCGGAAAGCTTTTATGTGAAAATATGGGAATAGTGATTTTTAGAATTTAAATTTGATAAAAGTTGACTTTGGTCAACATTTTGAGTAAACGGACCCGGATCAGTGTTCCGATGATCCCGGGAGGTCCACAGTAAATTATGGGACTCGGGCGTATGCCCGGAAATGAATTCTGAGGTCCCAAGTCTTAGAAATCAATTTTTGAAAGAAATTATTTTGCTGAAATATTAATGAAATAAAGAAAAGAATTAATGTTTGAAACTATTGGTATCAGACCCGTATTTTGGTTTCAGGAGCTCGTTACAGATTTGTTATAGTATTTAAAGGTTTACTGTGAAATTTGGTAAAAAACGGAGTTCGTTTGACGTGATTCGGACATTCAGTTGAAAAGTTATGAACTTTAAGTATTCTTGATGAAAATGATGAGTTTTGAGATTTAATTCATAGTTTTACATGTTATTTTCATGATTTGATCGCACGAGCAAGTCCGTATGATGCTTTTAGAATTGCGTGCATGTTTGGTTTAGATCCACGATGGCTAGGGTGAGTTTCAAATAGGTTTGTGTTGTGTTGCGCTCGTTCTTTCTTATGCTTCGACGTTGTTTCTTCGAGCATAAATTATATCATATTGAACAAATGAGCTCCGACTTCTGTTTTGAATGAAGTATTAGATCCGTATCGTAATTACGAACCCATAGCAAAAAGAATCATCGAATTTGGACATCGTATGAGGATTTTATGGTTATTTTACTAAGGTTGCCAGATTTTTCAGGTTAATTACGAAATTGCCATGACGGCGTATTAAAAATCTGCACTATTTCCAAATATTAAAACCTACCTATAACCTTCATTATAAGGTCAAATGGAGTGATTCAAAAGCCTAAATTGATTAGAATTTCACAAGGAATCCATTGGAGACATAAAAACCGAGTTTCGAGATCGTTTGGGATGAGAAACGAGGCAGAATAGCTGACAGAAAATTTCTTAAAAACGGGTTGGCCTTCTTCTTCACCTTATTTTCGAGGTTTACAGCCCTAGGAACGAATTTCTTCACAAAATATCATCCTCAAGTCATAAGTAATCAATTCTAAACTTTCCTCTTTCAATTACTCATTGTTTTTCATCACTTTTTAATCAAAAACTAAGAATTTTCATGGTAAAAAATTGAGGGTTTGGGTAGAATTAGGGAATTTTGTAAAAATCGAATCTTTACCTCAAATTGAGGTCGGATTTCGAAACTAATTGTATATTTGGGTTCGTGGGTGAATGGGTAAACGTAATTTGGTCCGAACCCCGAGTTTAGACCAAGCGGGCCCGGGGTCGAGTTTTCACTTTTTTTGAGAAAACTTAGGAAAAATTATATTTTTCAATAAAGTTAGTTCCTTTAGCATATATTGATGATATTGAGTTAATTATGATTAGATTCGAGCAAGTTAGAGTTGAATTCAAAAGGAAAAACAATAATTGAGCAGTGAGTGGCATGCATATATTTGAGGTAAGTGTTTGGTCTAACTTTGGCTTGAGGGAATAAGACTCCCCACTTGTTTGTTATGTGAAATTCATGGGCGTGGTGTATAGGTGTGATGACGAGTACCTATGCACCACCCAAATTGGTTGTTAAACATGCTCCCCTTCCCGTTCCCCACTTATTCGATCATTATCTTAATTGTTATATGTTCATTATCGCTTCTATGACTATTTGGCCTTGTTGATCCGTTGTTAGATATTGTTGTGATTATTTGGAAAGAGTATTGGTTGTTTGAGATGGTTTCCTTGTGATATGTATAACGGTTGAGAGGTCTGGCATTATTTTTTCGATTTATATATATATATATATATACGTTCCTGTTGGTTTCGTTTTGATAATATTGAGGAAGTTGTGAGAAATGCAGTCTAACTGGTTCGTAATTGTTGAGGTTCACGTGGTTATTGGGTTTCATTGAGTTATTTTCAATTGTTGTTGTAAGTGTGTTAAAAATGTTGGATGTTCTCTTGAGTTTACTATAGTATAAAAAGACTGAGCTGGATTGACAGTGTTACGGTGTTTACTTATATTCTGGTTTGTGTTATTGTGAAATGATATTGGTTAAAGCTTACGAGCTATAAGATTTTCTGTTTGAAATTGTGGAAATAACAGTATTGTGAAAGGCTTGGCCTGAATTGTGAAATGTTTTATGAATAAATTGATATGGTATGTCTGGTGGGAGCGGGTTGCACGCCGCAACAAGGAGTGATAAGGGTGGACAGGTGGGATCGGGTTGCACGCCGCAACAGGAGCAATAAGGGTGATATATTTAGGGAGGAGCAATAAGGGAGGACAGGTGGGAGCGGGTTGCACGCCGCAACAAGGAGCGATAAGGGAGGACATTTATATTTTTACTGATTTTCAAAGAAAATAAAAATTTGAAAAGCTAAATGTTTAAATTTTACTGTTGTGGTTTTTAAAAAAAAATAAAGATTTGAAACTTTCTATTTTATATTACTATTTTTCATATTTTGGCACTACTTTTATTCAAAGATAAAGTTTTAGAACTTGGAAATTTTGAGGATTGGTTATAGCTGAGGCCTGAAAGAGGCGGTTGTGTTATTTTGTTATTGTTGCAGTATTTGAATTGATGTGTTTAGATTTCCTTCCTGTTTTATAATTATCGTCTCAGATATATTTTTCTTGTTCGTGTAGAATTATTTTATTGTGTTATCGTAGATATATTAATATCACAGGTTTGTTGTTAAAACCCCACCTTAGCCTCGTCACTACTTCGCCGAGGTTAGGCTCGACACTTACTCAGTATATGGGGTCGGTTGTACTGATACTACACTATGTGCTCTTTTGCACAGATCCAGGTACTAATCAACAGTAGAGGATTCCAGGACGACCACCCGATTCATTTGGAGACACGAGGTACATCTGTCGGTGTTCGCAGATTCCGAGAGTCTTCTCCTATTATTATTTACACTGTTTTATTATATTCAGAAAAGTTACACTACTTCTTTCGGCCATTATTTGTAGTATTCTTTAGTAGTTCGTGAATTGTGACACCAGACCCTAGGGTAGTCTTAGAGTTGTTTACATAATTAGTTCGTGGTTCATTTTATTTAAATGATTATTGTTATCATTTTATTTTATTTTGTTTGGAATTATTTTGATTAGGCTCAATTGGAATTTATTTATTTATGCTCAAGTAATTAATCAAGGAAATTAGTTAATCGACTTCTAACATTGTCTTGCCTAGCAAGTGTGGTGTTAGGCGCCATCACGATCTCTGAGGTTGAGAATTTAGGTCGTGACATTTACCATGATGATGATGAAACGGATAAAGAATAGAGTGTGGCTGCACATCTAAAGCCGAGAGATTTATTTGAAATGGGAGAGGTTGATGAAAATGAAATATATGAGAATCAAACATACCAGAAACAAGAGTTTGAACATTTTGTTTATGATGCTTACGAGAATATCCAAATTGCAATAGATGAGCATATGTCTGAATAGGCATGTCAATTTTTCTGTATCCTTGTATGTTTGTTTTTTCTTCTATATATATGTACTTTATTTTGTATTTTGTTTTTTATATATCCTTGTAAAATATGATTATTCATTTATGTAATTGACTGAAATGTATCTTATTGTTAGAACATGTAAAAGAAATGCTGAAAATCGGAAGAAACAAACAGTTTCACACATTGGTGGCTCCAAACTTAATTCTAGAAGAATGGCTGAAATGGTAAAAGAGGTTACATTATTTACCTTATTTACTATTTAAATTTTAGATATTGTATCTATTTCTTTTACTTTTATTAAACTATTCTGACTTATTTTTGTTTTCATACATAGATGGCTGAGACAGGGAGTAAGCCTGGACGAGCACAACTTTTCTTGCTACACATACGAAAAAAGATGGATCATATGTAAATAAGGAGGCAAAATAAATACATGTAAGTTACTACTTTGAGAATTATAAGAATTAGCGCATTTTTAGATTCTTTCACTTGTCCAATTGCATCAGTTGTTATAGTTGATGAGTCAAAATTGGTGAATTATTTAGGTGGTAGTGGACTTGCTATGTCTGTTGAGATTGTTCCCTTTTGTTGGGAATTTACACTTAAGGCTTGAGATGTTGTTTATTGAAGCTGGTTGTGTTGGAAATTGAGAACTGTTAGAGAAAATGGTGAGCAGCCACAACAGTAAAAGTATAAAACTACACTAACCTGTGATGTACTAGGAGAAGGACCATTATCTGAAATTGATGTAGATGCTACTTTTGTTCCTCTAGGTGCATCCATTTTTTATAACTATTACCTAAAGAGCAAAAAACAGTAGAAAACCAAGTGAATGTGGTTGTTTATGTATGTTCTGTCTCACTCTTTTCCACATAGGAAATATGCTTGAGAACTTGCACCATCTATTGAATCTTGAAGTATTTTGGGTTTGGTTGAAATTGGAGGAAGATCAATTTTTGAAACTGAGTCAAACCCATAATCATTCTTTTTCATTTCATTGTGGATTTTGCAATGACAAGATGCAGACAAAGTCATGGAATCAAATATTTTAGAGGAGTCTTGTTCGGAAGAAAAATTAGAAGAAGATGAAAAAAGGGAATTTGGATAATCTTCAGGAGTAGTGAAACTGTCTTTTGTCCAAACAGATTCAACAGAAGCACGATAGTTTCATCCTGCCGAGACTGTTGAATTAACAAAGTTAGGAGAAATTGATTTCCTAGTAGTGCTCCTCTTTTTCTTGGAAGAATTTTTTTGGTGGCTCTGAGATATTAATGTTGTTGCGAGAAGGACTAAGATTTCTTGAAAAGTAATAGGATTTTCTTTGGCATGACAAGTTATTGTTATGTGTTTAGGTTTGTGGAAGATTTGATGATATTGAGGAAAATATTGAAGAAGATGAAGATGATAATGAGGATGACCATGTTTGCTTTTTCTTAGTTTGGCTTTTGCTTCTGTTTTTGCTATTGTCACTCATGTCCTTGAGCTTGTAAAACCAAGCATTTGCACCGATCTTTTCACTTTGTTTACGATTCTCATGAGTTTTATTCTCAATGTTATTTGTGTTGGTTTGGATTAATATTTACAGGCAATTGTTAATTCTAGTTAATAGATTTTTTTGATGTGTATTGTTGTTTAGGAAAATATTGAGCTAGCAGTGAGTGAAAGTACAATGGATGAGTCTGAAATTTCTCCAAATGATGATGTTGGTAAGGTGTTAGGCAAAGAGCATCCTGGAAGGATGAGATGTTTGGGATTAGGAGCTACTCCAAGCAATACTTTCATAGAGACAAATCTTTGTCCTGGTAATATTAGAGTTGTGAGTAATAATGTCGGATGTTCTTCTTATGGATGCCAAGAGAAGTACAATCAATTGATGAATACTCTCAAAGCATATATGATAATGAAGGAAGGGTCAATACCAGAACAATTTGCTGGAATCTTTGCTTCTACTCCTACAACGGTAAATGTTAAGTTCTTTTTTGTTGGTTTAAGTAGACAACATATATTTTATCTCAATGACTTGCTTACTGATATTCCTCTTAATACTTGTATTTTTTTTATTTTTAGCTATAGCCAAGTGATGCAGCTAGTGGACCCGTTTCACCAACGGATGCAAGAAGATCTTCTGGCGCTAGTAATCCCAGTGACCATTGAGATTCATTTTAATTGAAGTAGATGTATTAGGACAATGTAATAGCTGACTAATATAGACGGTTAACTATGTTCTTATTTAGCTTGAGGACGTATGATACTATTCTGTCATAGTATTTTTCACGGTTAACGAAATGTTGATATTTTTTAATTTTAATATTTTGGTTTAAGAATAAATATTTCAATTGATATTACAGAAAGGGTACGGAAAATTGATGATAAAAAGTCAATTCTATAATATATTTAAAAATAGAAGTGGATAATTAAAAATCCCGAAGAGAAATTGAGCAGATCCTATGGTGTACACATAAGAAATTACGAGGGTTTACAACCCCCACACTCAAAAAAATATTAAATTTTAAAAATAATAATCTATTTTCGCGCTTGAAATTGAGGAGGTTAAAATTGCAGTTTGCGGAGGTTATAAACCTCTGCTATTTGCTGTCACGACGGTTCGGAAAACCCCTGCATTTATCTGCCGCAAATTAATTGTGGCGATGCTAACTGCAGGGGTCTGCTCAACCGCCGTGAAAGAAAATAGCAGAGGTTTCTAACCTTCGCAAACTGCAATTTTAACCTCTGCAATTTACCCATTTTTTTGTAGTGATTCCAGCACTGCAAATCATGTTCATATAAATAATTTCATAATAGAATTCACTTAAAATGCAACTAAAACAACCAAAATAATGTTCAAACTACCATATGATATCAATATGGCATATAACTATACCAACATGGTATACAGTTTTGCTGGTTAATTCCCAGCAACTATATGGCTATACTACTATTACATAACATACATGCATAAAGAGAAAAAAAAAATTGTGTACCACATATTAATATAATAAAGTATTTTAAGATATTGTACTATATTACTATTATTAAAAAAATCAAATATTGTACCAATTAAATGCAGCTAATACAACCAAAAAATGATTCAACTAGCATATGATACCAATATAATATATAGTTATACTAATAGGGTATATAGTTGGAATGAATTATATACCAAAATGGTATATTTGTATACTATTTGGGTATACAATACAAATTCGTCTTCTTCTCTGGTTCAACTATATTTCAACCCAAATTTCTAAAATCTACTACAAAATCTCTACCAAATTGACTAAAACTTTAGCTACAACCTCCAATCAACTTTCCAAACAAACCCATGAAGGATCAGATCAAAACAATTAATAACTCAAACAGACCAAGTTATGAGTTTCAAGCTTCAAGGTCCTTCAATGGTGGATTTAAATTTTTGTACAATAAATCTCAAAATACCAGCACCAAAGGTACAACCTACACATCAAAGAACAACAACTAACGAATTTTAATAGTAAAACACTATAAAAAATCAGATCTGGCATTTTGAACTCATTTATACGGAGGTTCAATTTTCTTTTCCAGATTTGAAATTACATCCATTTCAAGATATTATAAGAGAAATGAAAGAACAATTTTGTAAGCACAAATTACAAGCAAGTCAAGAAGTAGCAAACAAGAAAATAATTCAAGGATCTGGAGTTACTAAAATTAAGACCAAGCCTTCTTTAATCTTGGATTTTCACTAAATTTCTCTGCTCCTATAGAGTCATCAACTACCTACTAGGGGTAACCTGAAGTTGTGCCCTCGTCCAAATTCTCAGCGTTGAAAGAAGAGTATTCAATAGAATAAATGAATAACCGGGTAAATTGTCACGACCCGAAATCCCACCTTCAGGCCGTGATGGCGTCTAACGTTGAGCCCGCTAGACAAGCCAATATTTTTGATTAGGTTTACTATTTTCTTTATTTACTTAAAAGAACAACAATAAATATGAATAAATAAATAAGAATGCGGAAGCTAAGAATCCATCATCTTAATATAATAAAAGTTACAAAATTCCGTACATAAATCCCCAGGACTGGTGCCACAATCTCACGGACAGTCTAAGATTGCTAAAAACATGAGTCTGAAATAAAGAAGTGTAGCTGTCTAGAAATACAAGATAAGACAAAAGAAAAGAAATAGATGGTGACGCCAAGGCCTGCGGACGCCTGCAGGACTACCTCGGTGTCGCCGTGGACTGAAGGATATTCCCTCGCTCAATGTCCACTGGGTCCAGCGCTATAATCTTCACAACATAAAGAAGTGCAGGTGTAGCATCAGTACAACCGACCCCATGTACTGAGTAAGTGCCGAGCCTAACCTCGGCGAAGTAGTGACGAGACTAGGACACGACAAAAAATAATACCTGTGCAATTCAATAACATAATAGAAAATAATAACAGGAAATAAGCAAGTAAATACAACAACGGGGGATAACATGCTGGGGATAAAGGGAAACAACTAACCGAAATAACAGAACAAGTGAACAACTGAAATGTATAAATAACTGCAGGAATTAACAACTTTGAACAAGAAAAATAAACAGAAACGGCACGGCATGTCCCCTCGTGCTATAACCTCACAAACACTCAGCACGGAATGTCCCCTCGTGCATAAATAATAATCACTCGGCACGGAATGTCCCCTCGTGCATAAATAATAATCACTCGGCACGGAATTTCCCCTCGTGCATAAATAATAATCACTCGGCACGGAATATCCCCTCGTGCATAACATGTGTAAAAGCAACAATTGACAGAAAAGACAATAACAAGAAATCTCAAATGTACAGAAATAATCAACAAGTATTCTACCATCCCGGTAAGGGACTCAGCTATAACCAATCTCATTTAGAGGTATAATTTTAACAAATGATCCTCAACCGGACGAATAATCAATAACAATCTACATCATG
>ML267723.1:0-51936 GCA_005239495.1 Nicotiana undulata
GCCCGCGAAGCCCGGCCCACTTGGCCCGTTTGGCCCGGGCCCGGCCCGTTAGCCACCCTTAAGTACACTATAGGCTTTGGTGGTTATTTTGTTAAAAGTTGACGAGTAAAGGATAGGATTTGCCAGGGGCCCAATCCACTGGAATCACATTTTCTGCAACAAGAGTCTTCTTGGAATCCAAAGTAGTCAACCTAATAGAAAATGGAGCAATTGCTTGTGGGGGTACTAAGTCAATTTTCCAATTTGCTCCCCACGATTGTTTCATTGGAAGCCATTGATCTGAGCCAGAGGTTCGAAGCTCTACTAAATCAAGATCTCCGTCTCCATTTTCAAACTCAATCACACAGCTAAAATAGCTAGGATTAGAGCCAGGGTCGATCTTGAATGTCACTGTTGTTTGTGGATAATTACAGGCAACTCTGCAAATGATTCATCTACCCGACTGTCACTTTTTATTAAACCCCAACATACATATATAAAAGTGAAAATTTTATTTAACTCCTTTTCCTTTTTAATTAGAAATTATCATATCGAAAAATGCAGTTCAATGTAAACTCAACTTCTACTATAGATATTTAAATTTGTGGTTGCATTAATATATTAGTGTTATTATTAATTTTTATGTATAGTTATCTCGACTGAATTTATAAAAAATATATTTTAAATTAATTGATGTTTTTGGATAATTTTGCTACTTCATATATAAAAAAAGTGTTTAAAAATGAAAGCTTCACCTTTTCTATGCAATATTGATAATTCCAGCTCCACGAAATAAATCAGCTTGGCCAGGCTTAGCTAAGGCACCAAAAGCAGTTCCACTTAGATCAAAATGAAAAGGAGCACCGTCGCCGCAGTTGCCTGGGCACTCATCTGTGATTGTCACTGTTATTGGAATCTGAGAACAGACTAAATCTGAGAATGAATAATTATTATGTCGATTGTATAAAACTATTGAATCAATCCATAATCAACTATTTACGCGTTACTCTCAATTAATTAGTTGGAATCATATTAATTCTTTAAATTCATTTCGCTGTATTTAAGTTCATCTTATTTAGAAGATTTATCATGCTTCAAATATTTTGCTGCCAAAGCGCTACATGTTCATATAAATTGTGTTAGACAAAATAAAAGTAATGAGTATTAAATAAGAAAATTTAAGTTAGAATAATGAAGAAAGTTATAACAAATTCCATGATAAAAAATTTATTTTCTTCTTAAAATAGTAATTGTATCACATAAAATCAGTCAAGAATGTATTACACATCTATATGCAATGATGCACGTTATATATGCATGGGTGTGCATATTACCACTGCCAGCGACGGCGGGTAAGAATGGATCTGTTTCAGCCATGGAGACGTTTACTAACTTTGAAGGCACACTAAAACAAGTTTTCAACAATAAACTAAAAATAGCAAGAACGGTAAATAGATAAAAGGAATATTGAGGGATGGGAGGGTATGACCTTGTGCTTTTTGTTCAGAATAAGCAATTTGGTTATTTACTTGATTTTGCACAAGAACAAGTAAAATATTGCTGATTTTATATGCTACAGAACTTATGATGTTTACCCCATATAACATCAACACAATCTCATTGAAATTGATTTAGTGTTTGGGAAATTTTCATTGTAAATTCTTGGAATCGTTCCATTGTTTGAACTTGTAATGAATCTTAGTGAAAAATTAGTCTTCCAATTGAATTCAAGAACAGTTCAAATTGTCTTCATGCATGATTTGTGAAATTCTCATTGTAAATTCTTGGAAACATTCAATTTTTTTGAACATGTAATGAATATATCTTAGTATAAAAGTAGTCTTCTCAATGAATTCATAAACAGTTCAAATACTCTTCACGCACTAATTTAAAAAAACTGCACATGGAAGGTCTTGACAGTAAATTCTAAATTAAAACTCTTTAAGGTCAAGTTTTCAAGCCCACTCCTTGACTTTGGAGTAGAAAAAAGATATAGCATGTGAATCAAGTTTGGTAAAACCAAATCCTTAATTAGTGTTGATTTACAAATTCTAATCTTGTCAATGAAAAAACCGTGAGTATAACGAGGGCTATCCAGTTTTCGGATTGGTAATTGAAAAATAGTCAGTGTTTGCGAAATCATTGAAAATTAACCATTGTTTTGCTAAAACACGAAAAGTTCCAGCATAATATGCAGTTGGATTATGGAGCTCTTGCATATAAACTTCTAGCATATTATGTTGGAACTCCAGCACACGAAAAGTTCCAGCATAATATGCGGGATCATGGAGCTCTCGCATATAAACTTCCAACATATTACGATAGAATTCTTGCTCATTATAAAATTCCAGCATATTATGCTGGAATATTCTGGAGTTTTAAGTATATTTTTGTTCAGATTTTATCTTTACATGAAAAGTTGCTAAATTTTATTTACATTTGAAACTTTGACTATTTTTCAATTACCAGTTATAAATAGTGGTATTTCTGATTTTTTTTCTCCCAAAAAAACACCTAAGTGCAAAACATATGTAGTATTCGAAACGTCAATGCTAATATTTATTACATTGCACTATTTATGTCACGACCGGAAATTCTCTGTCTCGAGATCGTGATGGCGCCTAACATTTCACTTGCTAGGCAAGCTAATGTTAACTATATTTATTAACTAGTTTTAACAATTTAAATCAAATGGTAAAATAAAAGCGAATAATCTGAATAAAGTGAAAAACTAATGAACGACGTAATCCAAATACAATCTTGGAAACTGGAGTCACAGATACATGAGTGTCTAGAGTACTACAGATAAAAGTCCGAATAGAACACAATTGTTTGAATACAAATAAATAGCTAATATGACATAGAAGGGGATTCCAGGGATGCGGACGTCGTGCAGCTATACCTCAAATCTCCACAGGTAACTGGATCCGTCCAATCTAACTCAGTGCTACTGGGACCAACTCCAGTATCTGCACAAGAAGTGCAAAGTGTAGTATGTGTATAAATGAACACATGTACTCTATAAGTGCCGAGTACCTCGACGAGGTAGTGGCGAGACTAAGGCGGGCCACTTACAATAACATATACGCAGTAATAATAATAATAATAAATAGGAAATGGAAGTAAAGCAGTTAACTCATGAAATCAAGCTCGAAATCTAACTACTAGAAAGCCCAGAATAAAAAGTCTCATCATTTCATGTCACGATACCGAGGCAAATCCAACAATCAAAAACATGTAACACATATACAATTATGTTGCAGCGCGCAATCCGATCCCACCATATCATCATCTGTCAATATCATAATTCGTCCTTATTCCACAATTTCAATCCATTGCCTTTCCATTTCTGTTGCGGCGTGTGATCACGCTCAACTGTGTCTAGGAAAAGACTAAGCGGGCGTTGCAAATATAATCTGGGGTATTATGCCCAGAGTCGAATCCCACAGGGACTTAACGTATCAAAAGAAGCTTGTAAAGTACTAAATTCTTATTAGTCAACCTCCTCAAACTTTATGAATAACAAATGGTGTTGTGATTACTACTACAGCTAAATGAATCTATAAAACTAAGAGTAACTAACAAGCAGTTGTAAACAATTGGAATAAAAGTCTATGGTAATGGTTTCCCCCGTTGGTTCTTTCCCTAGTTGTATGTTCCTATAGCTTTTATTTGGTTGTCTATATCAATCATGAACTCTCCAGTTATCGTAAATCTTTCTCAAGCATTTATGACAATTTACTAGACGCACTCTCTCGAGCTACGCTAGCTATATTTGCGTTACGGTTCACTTTAGATTGCACCCGAGGTATATTATCTCTAACCCAACCTCTAAACCCTCGGTTATGACTCTCGTCTATACTCCGGGAGTGGTGTTGTTCAACAACTACCTAAATATGCACTCTTTCTCAAGCAGATACATAATAAATAGGAACAGCTAGTTGAGGGCCCTTCAACAAACTACAATCAAAACGTAGTTGAACAAATAGAGATTAATAACCAACTCAAAACTATATTAACATGCCAACCAGTTCATCTCCAACGGGTTCCACCAAAACCTTAGATTAAAAGATTTAGCTACTCATAACAATGATAAAAACTATAAAAGAATTCATAGTCAATGGTAAAAGAACAAAAGATGAGAACAAAGATTGATGCCCAATTTTCCTCCTTGCCTCTTGCCCTTGCTTTTGATGTTTTCCACTTTCAAAACTGATTCTTTTCTTCTCTTGGGCGTATTCCTTAAGTTTATATAGGGTTTGGGGCTTAAAATCTCGTGTTTTGCACTTTAGTCCCTGAAGTTTACGCGTCCTGCCACGGTCGCACCGCGGTTACGCCAGGACCGCGGCCAAACAGGCTATCTGAATCTACGGCTGCTTCCTAGCGCAGTTGCACCGCAGTCGCGCCCGGACCGCGGTAGGCCTACTTCAACTCAGCTTTTGCTTATTATTTGGTGCACTTTGTGGGTATTATTTGATTGGCTTCCTTTTTTCCCGTAATTGACTCCAAAAATGTTCCAACGTCCTTTTCTTGTGATATTTCACTTGCAATGCATGAAAAGCACTAATCAGAGCATGTTGTTATCAATATTTACATTAAAACGATACAAAATGTGGTTCCTTAGGGTCCTAATTATTGTCAAATTCACCTATTATCAACATCCCACACTTAAAGTTTTGCTCGTCCTCGAGCAAGTTAAACCACACTTTTAGGCCTAATTGTCTAATGCATTACCCTTTTTATGTCACACCTGCCATTATAAAAGAGCACCCTAAGCAGTGCAACGGCCACACCTCAAGTGAAGACTCTAATGCCATGCCACACTTGTGCTTACTCTAAGAACTCTAGATAGAAGTGAAGACTTGCCTTTTCCTCCTGAATTACATGCCCTCGCATCACACTTTTGAGAGAAGTCCCACACATATAAAATTAAAGACATCAAGGAACTTTAGATGGAAAGAATTCACTCATTCTCAAGAAAGAACATTCACATGCCACACAGATACACCATAAGCTTGCCCGTAGTGTAATGCTCTACTAATCGAGTTGTTCAGTCTAAGATCAATAGGGCTTCATTTGGTTGTAATGTAGGCTAAGGGACGGGTAGGGTATATTATGGTATAGTGACTAACCTCCCTAAGCACTTTTAATACATTAGCTTTACGTTTTAGCCTAATTTTCATGTTCTGCACACTTCTCTTTCCACACTTTCTTTCATAAGTCATCCCCCCATTTTTCTAGGTGCACTAGCTTTTTCTTATAATCAGTATTTAGGACCAATATTTTCATTGTCCTACCTTCATTATTCATTTTTTTNAGCTTTTTCTTATAATCAGTATTTAGGACCAATATTTTCATTTTCCTACCTTCATTATTCAAATTTTTTTTGCCATTGCACCTTTCAGCAATTTCCATGATCTTCCTTTGCTCACCACATTACCACCCCACACTTTGACTTTTATATACTCTTTAACAATTCAAGTGCTTATAGGAGGTACAAGGTTCGAAAAATCAAGCTATTCAAACATATGGAGTAAGGCTGTTATAAGGTTAACAAGGGAACAAGCTATAGGCTCAAAGGGGTTAACTATGGTATACTGTTTACAGGTGGATACATACTATGCAGGCTTCACAAAGAAATGCCTATATCATCTCTAAAACCAAACAACTTCTATTTCGCTTCGCACACACACAGAGCAAGTTCTAGGTATCACATGCAGACATAGAATACATGAACTACCTCACACACACTTGGCATGTAACTCATTCCGAATTGGTTTGTCAACACACTCAAGTGAGCATTCAAGTCAGACGAAGTGTGCAAAATTAAGGCATAAGATTAAGAGTCTACAAGTGAGCCTAGGCGTTGCACCCTCAAGTACGTTTTGATTGTTTGCAGGTATGTACACTGCGGGATGCATTCTTGCCCTTACCCATCTTTGCCCAAGAGAGTTCTAATAGTCCTAAAAATAAAATCTACCTAACCTGGTTCAATATAGACCCTTGGAAAAGAAGCGTGGTCAAAAGAAAAACCAAGGGGGAGTTGCTACACTACCTCAAAAGAAAATAAAGAGAAATAAAAAAAATCTTTTTTTTTTCGACGTTGACTCTCAAGAAACCCGTCAACAAGTGTCCATCGTCGAGCAAAGTCAGTGATGTATAACGTAATTAAAACAAACTATTCACATGAACAAAACAAAAAAAATGAAAACACAATTAATTGCATATATACAACAACAATGAAGCAAATCTCCCACCCCACACAGAAAGATATGGCATGTCCCCATGACATTGAATAAAGATAGTGAAAAGAGGGGGTAAGAAGACTTCCCTCATGGTCACTCAGAGTCGGAGACATAATTGGGGTCCATGTTGCATGCCCTCCCAATGGCGCGGAACCATGCCATCATCCTGCTCTCGCTCTTGGCCTGCCGTCTGGACATAGCATAAAGGCGTACGTGCAGGCCATCTACTGAGGTGCGAAGATCCGCCACCTCTTCCTCCAACGAGGGCATCCGAGGTTTGCTAGACTGGGACCTTCTGAAAGCCGCCCCAGCGTGGGGTCTCTGAGAGGGGCCAGCTCCATCGTAGGAACGCCGAGGGGGTGCCACGGGGGTTGCGTCGTCATCATCATCAGCAAGCTCGATGGGCGCGGTGACATCTCTGCCGACCGTGATCTTAGCAGCTCGAAAAGGTGCTCTGTGACCCAAAGAACCATCAAGAGGGTTTGTGGGGACATTGGCCAGCCGGCACAAGCGCGTCACAAGTGAGGGGAAGTAAAATCCTTTGGTCAACAGAGGTGACCGAAGGATCATTTCATCCCCAATAATTTATAGGCGCATCAAAGTCTCGCTTGTTGACAAAACACCAGGCTAGCAATGCCCGTAAGCTGTTTACATCCGAAGTGTTGCCAGTGGGCAAAAATCTGTTGCAGATTATGTTGAACCAGCATTTAGCTTCCCAAGTGAAAGAACTGGAATGGAGTGTGATGTTCTCCTTAATCCAGATCGGTTGTCCCCCTACGCAGATTGTCTCAATGAGAGTGTCCCAATCGACCCCTGAGGAGTTATGGTAGTAATCAATGTCGCCTGTGAACTGTGGCAACTGTAGGACATGACGAATCTTTGCTATGGAGGCCTCCACCACTTTGTCACGAACAATCACAGAGCAGCACATGTGTTTTGGGCAGTTCGCATAGAACTCCCGGACAACCATTATGTTGGCCAGTTCCGGCTCCTCAAACAAGAACTCCATCCCTCTTCGTCTGTTCTCCTCGTACATATTCGGGTTTTCAACACGGAGTGCTGTCCGATCAACTGCTACCTCAGGGACACAGCTCTTTGTAGCCTTCGCATGAAACCGGCTCTCCGCCTCCTCCAACAGGAAACGGGATTCGTCCCAAGTCGCTGCCTCAGATGTGCTGGCCGTGTTTCGGCGCTTCTGGCGGGCCATAGTGCCTGCAAGGAAGTCAGAACAATAATCAGGTACCACCCAGCAAAGTGTCAGTTGGATGGGTACTCAGACTTCCCCACCCGCTGTCACCAAACACCCAACTTCGCCAAATATGGCCAGTACCAACAGTCAGTAGGGCACCCATGGAAAAAACGTACAATATGTGCCCCCACACTACTACATGGGTGTCAAGTTCCAATAAAATACCCCACACAAGCCCTCAAAACAGTGAGAACTACCAAGTAAGGCCACAAACTACCCACATGGGTCCCCAACACAGAGTAATATCATATATACGGCAACACCCATGCTACATTAGCCACCCCACCCCACACAAGAATATTTGCAAACATGGAACACACCCACCATTCTTCACAAATCAACCCAAACTACCATATACACCCAGAAACTTGGTGGAGAACACCCATGTACAACAAGAACCAATATTTGGTATACAATAACTAACTACAAAGGAAATATTGCGAATATATATATATATATATATATATATATATATATTAAAATAAGAGAACTTACTTGTAGGTTGACAATGGGGTCTTGGGGAGGAAGGAAAATAGAGGAAGGAGGAGGGAATCCGTGTGTGGTAAGGAGGGGGTGGGGGGTTGTTGGGTTTGAATGGGGGTGGGGAAAGGAAGAAGAAGAAGAAGAGGAATAAGAAGGGGTATAGGTGTTGTGGGGTAGAAAAAAATAAGGGTTTGGGTATTAAAAAGAAGAAAAGAAAAAAAAAAAATTGTTTTTTCGGTTCAGAACTTACCTGGGCCTGCCGCGGTCGCGCCGCGGGCGTGGTGCCAACTTCTGCAAGGGTGTTTGGCCGCGGTCGCACCGCGGGCGCGGTTCCAAACTTGTGCAAGAGTGTTTGGCCGCGGTCTCACCGCGGTCGCGGTGCCAAACTCCTGCAAGGGTGTTTGTCCGCGGGCGCGATACCAAATGGTTTTTTTTTTTTTTTTTTAGTATTTTACCTTATTCGTGCTATGCCCAAGCTTTTGGTACAACACCCTCCCAAACTCTCCTTCTTACACCACAACATGTTAGAGATTACAACTATCATGGGTTGCCTCCCAAGAAGCGCTTGATTTAACGTCGCGACACGACGCAAAATGAGCGCATTTAAGAATCACTCAACCTCTGTGGTTCATCGAACCGCACCACAGACAACTCCTTCATTTCATCCATTCCCACGTACATTTTCAGTCTTTGACCATTAACCTTGAAGGTGTTGGTGCCATTTTCACTTGTAATCTCCACAGCCCCAGATGGGAACACTTCTTTAACACAGTATGGCCCAGACCATCGGGACCTAAGCTTACCAGGAAACAGTCTCAACCTTGAATTGTACAATAATACCTTATCTCCCGGTTTGAAATGTCTGTCCACAATGTGCTTGTCATGTAGCCTTTTCATTCTTTCCTTGTATAGCCTCATACTTTCAAAAGCGTGATATCTGAATTCTTCCAGCTCATGCAGCTCTGTCAGTCTATTTTCCCCAACAGCATCGGGGTCCATGTTCAATTGCTTTAAGGCCCACCAAGCTCGATGTTCAAGCTCCACAGGCAGATGGCAGGCCTTCCCAAATACCAACTTGTATGAGGACATATCGATTGGTGTTTTGAATGCGGTTTTGTAGGCCCAGAGTGCATCGTCAAGCTTTTTTGCCCAATCCGTTCGTGTGGCGTTTACAATTTTTGTGAGCACACTCTTGATCTCTCGGTTAGAGACCTCTACCCGCCCGCTTCTTTGGGGGTGATACGGGGTGGCCACCCTGTGGCGCACATCATATTTAGCCAGCAGCTTCTCAAATACCCGGTTGCAGAAGTGTGTGCCCCCATCACTGATAATAGCTCTCGGAATTCCAAACCGGGTGAAAATATTCTTCTTCAAAACCCCAACCACCACTCTCGAATCATTGGTGGGGAATGCTGCAGCTTCCACCCATTTGGACATGTAGTCCACAGCAACAAGTATAAACTTATTTCCGTAAGAGCTGACAAAGGGACCCATGAAATCGATCCCCCAGACATCGAACACCTCAACTTCCTACATTGGCTTCATAGGCATCTCATGAAGACGGGATATGTTTCCCGTTCTTTGGCATTCATTGCATCCTTTTACCCACTGGTGGGCGTCCTTGAAAATTGTTGGCTAGTAGAAATCGGCCTCTAACACACCTTTGCTGCTGTTCGGACTCCTCCAAAGTGTCCCCAATAAGGTGACACGTGGCAACCAAAAATTGTTCTATCTCGGAGACGCATCTCTGGATCATGTTATCAATACAAATTCTGAGAAAATACGATTCGTCCCAATAATAATTT
Organism: Nicotiana undulata; assembly: GCA_005239495.1. Lineage (NCBI taxonomy): Eukaryota > Viridiplantae > Streptophyta > Magnoliopsida > Solanales > Solanaceae > Nicotiana > Nicotiana undulata. Next base: position 9,762 of record ML267723.1, read on the forward strand.
CTGCAGTCACGATAAAATCGTTTCTTTTGCACGGAAGAGAGCTCATAAGGTTCGATGCCACATGCAAGGTAGTTAGAAATATCTTCATACCATGGCACCTCTTCCACACTTGTGGCCAGCAACTGCTCATCTGGAAAGGTTTCCAGAATATCCTCAGACCCAGGTGCCTTTTCAGCACCTTCAAGTCGTGATAAATGATCAACAACTTGGTTTTCTGTTCCCTTACGGTCACGAATCTCCAAGTCAAACTCTTATAAGAGTAGCACCCAACGAATTAGGCGCGACTTAGACTCTCTCTTTCTCAACTAAGTACCGAATGGCTGCGTGATCAGTGTACACAATCACCTTTGACCCGATCAGGTAAGACCTGAACTTGTCGAAGGCAAACACTACAGTCAACATCTCTTTTTCTGTTACCGTGTAATTCAGCTGAGCTCCACTCAATGTCCTACTTGTGTAGTAAATTGGGTGCATTACCTTGTCTCTGCGTTTCCCCAACACGGCTCCTACAGCGTAGTCACTAGCATCACACATGATCTCAAATGGTTGCTCCCAGTCGAGGGCAACTATAATCAGTGATGTGACTAGCCGCTTCTTTAGATCCTCAAAAGCCACCCTGCAATCATCAGAAAACACAAATGGGTTATCTTTTTCTAGCAACTTACAGAAAGGGTTGGCAATTTTGGAGAAATCCTTGATGAATCGCCGGTAGAATCTGGCGTGTCCCAGGAAGCTACGAATAGCTTTGATTGTCGTGGGTGGTGGAAGTTTTTCAATCACCTCGACCTTGGCTCTGTCCACCTGAATACCTTTACTTGAGACCAAATGCCCCAGGACGATTCCTTCTTGTACCATGAAATGGCACTTCTCCCAGTTTAACACCAGGTTCGTCTCTATACACCTCTTCAGCACACGGTTTAAATTTGCTGGGCATTCATCAAACGAATTTCTCACCACTGAGAAGTCGTCCATAAAGACCTCCATGATATCTTCCACCATGTCTGTGAAAATGGCCATCATGCACCGTTGGAATGTTGCAGGTGCATTGCAGAGGCCAAAGGGCATCCTTCTGAAAGCAAACACCCCATAAGGGCATGTGAAGGAGGTCTTTTCCCTATCCTCCGGGGCAATAGAAATCTGGTTGTACCCCGAATACCCGTCAAGGAAACAAAAGTGAGACCTCCCTGCTAGCCGGTCGAGCATCTGATCAATGAAGGGAAGTGGGAAGTGGTCTTTGCGGGTGGCAAGATTCAATTTTCGGTAGTCCATGCATATTCTCCAACCCGTGACGGTTCTGGTGGATATAAGCTCGTTTTTATCATTCTTTACCACCGTCATACCACCCTTCTTTGGTACACACTGTACTGGGCTAACCCAGCTGCTGTCATAGATGGGGAAAATGATTCCCGCATCTAACCACTTCCTTCATATTCGGGTTCAAGCGCCTTTGGTGTTCCCTGGAAGGTCGGTGCCCCTCTTCCAAGAGAATCTTATGCATGATATCTGCCATGGTCTATCCAATGGCAGTTTTGCACTCTGAGAGTACCTGTAACAGCTGTTGTTCCTGCACATCTAACAAACCAGATGAGATAATAACAGGTAGTGTAGAGTTAGGTCCGAGAAACACATACCTGAGATGGGCTGGTAAAGGCTTCATCTCTAACTTGGGTGGTTCTTCAACTGAGGGTTTGGCTGGCGGACTCTCTCTCTTCTCTAAGTGTAAAGGTTCATTTTCGAGAGTCCTCGACCACATCCCTTTTCCTTCCAAAGCTAAGACCCACTCTACTAATTCCTCACCATACACATCATCTAAGTTCATCAAACATGCATCCAAAGTGTCCCCAACAATCAGGGACGCATCATCTTCGTCTAGTATCACGTCCACGGCGTCAATGAGAGAGCAGTTGGCGAACTCACTTGGTCGCCTCATAGACTTTTGCACGTTTAACGTGATTTCCTCATCATTGAGCCTCATCTTTAGCTCACCAGTCTCACAATTGATAAGTGCTCTGCCTGTGGACAAGAATGGCCTTCCCAAGATTATGGGAATTTTTTCATCTACCCGACAGTCTAAGATCACAAAATCAGTAGGGAACACAAATTTCCCCACTTGTACTAACACATCGTCCTGAATACCCGACTGTCTCTTTGCAACAGCATGGATGTAGGCCTGGCTCTACCAATCCCCAGTCTTTTATAGATGGCCAGCGGCATGAGATTGATGCTAGCCCCCAAGTCACATAGAGCTTTGGCAAAAGAAAAGTTGGCAATAGTACAAGGAATTGTAAAACTCCCTGGGTCAGACAACTTTTTAGCAATAGGACGCGTCACCACCGCACTACAAGTTTGGGTAAGGGTGATAGTGGCTAGATCTTGGAAGTCAAATTTTCTGGACATCAAGTCCTTCATCATTTTAGCGTAACCAGGCATTTCCTTCAAAGCATCAATCAACGGGATATTTACCTGTATTTGCTTTAGCATGTCCAAGAACTTCTTATACTGTTCATCCTTCTGGTATTTTGCCAGCCTTTGAGGGAATGGAGCCGGTGGTCTTTTCTTTCCTGTTATCTGTTCTTTTTCTTTTTCAACCGCAACTTCTACTACCGTCTCTGAGATTTCCTCCAGTGCATTTTCAGCCTCACCTTGATTGCTGGATTTTTCTTCAACTGGTTGCACTGTCACCTTTGTCAAAGGAGTCGTGCCATCAATTTCAATAGGCACTTGCACTAGCGTATCTGTCTGTCTGCTCTCGCGCACCATCTCTTGCTCTAAGTCCAAGTCTCTGCCATTGCGGAGGCTCACTGCCATTAGTTGATTTGGGCACAGGTCTCTTTGATTCACCTGAGTATCAGCGGGTAAAGTTCCATGAGGACGATTGTGCACTGCATTTGAAATTTGCCCCAGTTGTACCTCAATGTTTTTAATGGCTGAGTCATGGGCATCTACTCTTTCGATGATCTTGGCAGTTGATCCAATCACTTGTTTCATTATAGCTTCTAACTTGGAGAATCCATTTTCATGTCTTCCCCCATGTTGCTGCTGAGGGGGATTATAAGCTTGTTGCTGAGCTTGGTTGTTGTATCCCTGAGATCGTTGGTAAGGTGCCATGTTACCCTGAGGTCTCATGGCACCCATGTTACCCTGAGGTCTCATGGCACCCATGTTACCGTTATTGTGTTACAGGTGGGGTGGTCTGTAAGGTTGAACTTGCTGACCCCAATTCTGACCTCCCTGTCTCTGACCTCCATAATTAGACACATAGTTCATGTCTTCCGGATAGGGAGCTTGATTGCAGTCTGCATTCCAGTGATTACCCATAGGTTGACTTACGCAAGATGTGCATAATCCCCCATTGGTAGTGTCTACAATATGAACCTGCTGCTTCACGCCTGATTCTTCCACCTTCTTTGTGAGAATACTCATCTGAGTCATCAATGTAGCCATGTTCTCAGCCATAGTGTTAGATGGGTCTAATGGCACTGAGTGAACAATTGGGGTGATAGGTGCACCCCTAGTGGTCCACCCTGAATTTTGTGCCATAGTGTCAAGTAAGCTCTGGCACTCTCTCCACGTCTTGCTGAGATACGCTCCACCTGCTGATGCATCTACGTTGGCTTTCACACTGTCAGGTAGCCCCATATAGAAACATTGCCCCAACATCTGCTCAGGAATGTGGGCAAATAACCAGCATTCCTTTAAATCTCTCCCATGTCTCTTGTAGCGTTTCCATGGGCTTCTGTCTGAAACTGATTATCTCATCGATCTGCTGTGCTGTCTTGTTGGGTGGATGAAATTTTCCCAAAAATTGCTTGACTAACTCCTCCCATGTAGTAATAGAATTTATTGGGAGTGAATTCAGCCAAGTATGAGCAACCCCCGTTACCGAGAACAGAAACAATAACAGTCTTAGAGCATCCGAGGTAACATTAGGCTGTCGCTGGGTTTTGCATATGGACAGAAACTTCTTCAAGTGTTGCTGAAGGTCCTCGGCATATGACCCCGAAAATAGCCCCTTATTCTGCAACAGATGCATCATATTGTTTGTGATCTGAAAGGACACTGCTTCAATCTTGGGGACCACAATCGCGATTGCCAAGTTATCGGATGTGGGTTGCGCCCAGTCATATAGTGGTGCCTCAGGTGCAATGGGCGCCTGAGGCGCATCATTTCTTGCTACAGGGTTGACCATCCCATCACCAACAACCTCACCATCAATATTAACTCTGTTGTCAGTTCTGCCATATCAAATTCTATTGGTTCAATGTTTGTCTGTCGTTTGCTCCTTTGATTGGCTCTGTTCACGACCCTCAAAACTTTTTCGGGGTCTGGTAAAGCTTCAACAACGTCACCAGTTCTCGAAGAGTTCCTAGGCATGCACCTGTACCATCGATTCAACAAACGTTAGAGATTCAATAAATGAGTGAAATCAAAGAAACTAGACTATAATTAAGAATTTTTGTATTTTTCTTCAACTATCCTTGATAATACCGTTATTCCCCGGCAACGATGCCAAAATTTGATCACGCTCAACTGTGTCTAGGAAAAGACTAAGTGGGCGTTGCAAATATAATCCAGGGTATTATGCCCAGAGTCGAATCCCACAGGGACTTAACGTATCAAAAGAAGCTTGTAAAGTACTAAATTCTTATTCGTACAACTCCTCAAACTTTATGAATAACAAATGGTGTAGTGATTACTACTATAACTAAATGAATCTATAAAACTAAGAGTAACTAACAAGCAATTGTAAACAATTGGAATAAAAGTCTAAGGTAATGGTTTCCCCCGTTGGTTCTTTCCCAAGTTGTATGTTCCTATAGCTTTGATTTGGTTGTCTCTATCAATCATGAACTCTCCAGTTATCGTAAATCTTTCTCAAGCATTTATGACAATTTACTAGACGCACTCTCTCGAGCTACGCTAGCTATATTTGCGTTACGGTTCACTTTAGATTGCACCCGAGGTATATTATCTCTAACCCAACCTCTAAACCCTCGGTTATGACTCTCGTCTATACTCCGGGAGTGGTGTTGTTCAACAACTACCTAAATATGCACTCTTTCTCAAGCAGATACATAATAAATAGGAACAGCTAGTTGAGGGCCCTTCAACAAACTACAATCAAAATGTAGTTGAACAAATATAGATTAATAACCAACTCAAAACTATATTAACATGCCAGCCAGTTCATCTCCAACGGGTTCCACCAAAACCTTAGATTAAAAGATTTAGCTACTCATAACAATAACAAAAACTACAAAAGAATTCATAGTCAATGATGAAAGACAAAGGGAAGAGAATNGTTTTCCACTTTCAAAACTGAGTCTTTTCTTCTCTTGGGCGTATTCCTTAAGTTTATATAGGGTTTGGGGCTTAAAATCCCGTGTTTTGCACTTTAGTCCCTCAAGTTTATGCGTCCTTCCGCGGTCGCACCGCGGTTACGCCAGGACCGCGACCAAACAGGCTCTCTGAATCTGCGGCTGCTTCCTACCACGGTTGCACCGCGGTCGCGCCTGGACCGCGGTAGGCCTACTTTAGCTCAGATTTTGCTTATTATTTGGTGCACTTTGTGGGTATTATTTGATTGGCTTCCTTTTTTCCCGTAATTGACTCCAAAAATGTTCCAACGTCCTTTTCTTGTTATATTTCACCTGCAATGCATGAAAAGCACTAATCAGAGCATGCTGTTATCAATATTTACATTAAAACGATACAAAATGTGGTTCCTTAGGGTCCTAATTATAGGCAAAATCACCTATTATCAGCGTGCAACCCGCTACCCGAATAATTTACAACCAAATGTACAAGAATTTCTATATCAAGAGGGTAAATGTACAAGGCAATATAGAACCACATAATAATCAAAGAATCTCTAACAACTCGAAGTCTCAACTTCACCAATTCATCGGTATCTATCAATTAAACAACTCATGGAAGTGAACCGACATTATAGAAGACAACAAATGTTACAAACAATAAGACAAGTAAAGCATGTGACAATTTAGACATGCAAGTAAAGAAAGTAGAGACAACTGGAAAATAAGCATAGAGTCATGAAAGGTTCAATTTAATACAAGGATAATTAAATGACAAATAACAATTATGGGATAGAAGTCAAATAAAGCATGTAAAAAATAAGGCTTGAAGCAATATATATAATAAAATAAACGAAAACATGAAAACAAATATCATGATGGCATATATACACTCGACACCTCGTATATACGCCATTATTCCTACATAATTCACATAACACACAGTTCAAGGTTCCCTAATTCTCTCAAGTCAAGGTTAGACCCAACACTTATTGTAACAACCACCGGTCGTTAGGTATAATTGCACCCCTTTTTCCCTTTTTATGCTTCACACATGTGTGTTTATGATTTTATGACTTACGAAGTTGATTAGTTTTGTTCCGGAAAGATTTTGGGTTGATTTGGACCCTTCAATTCTTGACGTAGAAGCTTGAGTTAGAAAATTAGACCAAACTTTAAATTTTGTGAAAACAACCCCGAAACAGTATTTTGATGGCTCTGATAGCTTCATATCGTGATTTTAGACTTGGGCGTATGCCCAGAATTGAATTTAGAAGTTTGTAGGTTGATTTGTGTTGTTTTGCTAAAATTTGGCAATTTGAAGTTGAAAAATTTGACTGTAGGTTGACTTTTAGCTATCGAGTTCGGAATTCGAATTTGGTGCTTTTAATAGGTCCATTACACTATTTAGAACTTTTCTGCAAAATTTGATATCATTTGGAGTTGAATTAATAGGGTTCGGACGCTTAGTTCCAATTTTAGTAGTTCTTGAAATTTACTTTGAACCTTATGCGTTTTAGTGTTCGATTGGTAGTTTTAGAATTTTTGTTTGTATTTTTCATCACGCGAGCAAGTTCATATGAAACTTTTAGTCTTGTGTGAATAATTGGTTTGGAACTCCGAGATCTCGGATGAGTTTAGGACAAGTTACGAAATATTTTGGACTGAAAAACATGATATGGTGTGCATCAGCATACGCTGTCGCATTTGCGAACATCTGGTTCGCAATTGCGAGCTTAGCAGGGAGGGGCCTCAGGTATTGAAATCGTAATACTTGGATCACAATTTTGAAGTAGCTCAGGATTTTGGGTACTTTGTATTTGCGACTAAATTCTCGCATTTGTTAAGGGACAGGGTTCGCATTTGCGAACTCATTTGTCACATTTGCGAAGTCCCTATAGGTAGATCAGTGGTCGCATTTGCAAGGAATCCTTCGCAATTTATAGGGTTTGAAATTTCGAACCCATATCACAATTGCAACATGTGCAACTAATCAAAAGGGCTGGGAGTCGGGATTTCATCTCATATTCTCTTATTTTAGAACCGTAGACTCGGTAGGAGGTGATTTGGAGAGGGAATTGTCATCTACAAACTTTGGGTAAGTTATTCTAATTCATTTCCAACTATATTTCATCAATATATCTTAGATTTAACATCAAAATCATGTGAATCAAAGTGAAATTTTGTGAAACTTTGTCAAGTTTTTGAAAAATAAGAATTTGAGTTTGGAGAGTCGATTTGGACTCGAATTTTAAAACTAATCACATATATGATGGGGTTATGGGTAGTCGAAGTATACCCTTGGACACGTGTTTTAACTGAGCGGGCCCCAGGTTGACTTTTGTTGACCTTTTTAGAAACGTGTAAAGATCATAATTTTATCTATTGTAATTGGTTTTCCTTGCATTGTTTGACGATAGTAAGTCAATTTTGGTTAGATTTGAACCGTGTCGAGGAGAATTTTAGGGGGAAAACTATTTCCGGGGGTTGAATTGGCCTAGTTGAGGTAAGTATCTTGCTTAACTTTGTGTGGGGGAACTACCCCTTAGGGTTTGGGATTGATTGTATCATTTGTGCTAAGTGGAAGACGTGTACACAAGGTGCGATGACCCGAAGGGACATCTTATGATTTAAGACACCATTCTGGGCTCATTAGCCTTAAAAACATTAATTTTATTCACCTCAATTTGCGTGCACAGTCCGTACGTGAATCCGGAGAACCTCTATGTGAAAATATATGAAATAATAATTTTGAGAGTTAAAATTTGATTTTAGTTGACTTTGGTCAACGTTTTGATTAAACAGACCTGGACCCATTTTCTGACAGACTCGGGAGGTCCGTAGTAAAATATAGGACTTGGATATATGCCCGGAATCGAATTCTGAGGTCCCTAACCCGAGAAATGGATTTTTAATGAAAATTGTTAAACTGAAATTTAAAGGAATTAAAGAAATGAATTAATGTTTGAACTCGTTGGTATCAGGCCTGTATTTTGGTTCTGGAGCCCGGTGCAGGTTTGTTATAACATATATGTCATGTTTGTGAAATTTGGTGTAAATCGAAGTTTATTTGACGTGATTCAGACATCCGCTTGAGAAGATAGTAAAATTGAAATGTTCTTGAGGAATTCATGTGTTTTAATGCTAAATTCGTAGTTTTAGGTGTTATATTGGCGATTTGATCGTACGAGCAAGTCTGTAGGATATTTTTAGACTTGTGTGCATGTTTGGTTTGGAGCACCGAGGGCTCGGGTGAGTTTCGGGTAGGCTGTGGGATGTTTTAACTTAGGAAAATATGGTGTTATAGGTGCTACTGGTGCACTGATGCGTTCTTCTTCGCGATCACGAAGCCTCTCCCACGATGGCGAAGAGAAAAAAAAGGTTGGGGTCGTTTTGTTCTATGCGAACGCGTAACGCTGGCCGCGAACGCGAAGCACTGGAGGGATTACCCTTCGCAAACGCGACCGGGGTACCGCGAACGCGATGAGTTATGGGCCTGGGGGAGGGGAGTCTCGAATTGTTCTACGCGAACGCGACCAGCTGGTCGCAAACGCGATGGCCAACGTGAGCAATGCTTCGTTAACGCATACAATACATTGCGAACGCGAAGTCCATTGGGCCGTAACTCTCCACGATCGCGACAGGCCCATCCCGAATGTGATGAAGGCCTGTCCAGCGAGTTAAAAACAGAACTCAAAACGGGAATAGGCCATTCTTTCATATTTTCAAAACCAAGAAGATCTAGGGACGATTTTCAAGATACAAGTTCTTCCCCAAAGTGTTGGTAAACGATTATAAACTATTTTGTTTCAATTACCCATTGTTTTTCATCACATTTCAATCAAAAATCAAGGGTTTCAATGGTAGAAGTTGGGGGTTTTGGTAGAACTAGGGAATTTTGTATAATTGAAATTTAGACCTCGAATTGGGGTCAGATTTTGAAACTAACTACATATTAGGGCTCAGGGCTGAATGGGTAAACGAAAATTGGTCCGAACCCCGAGTTTGGATTAAGCGGGCCCGAGGTCGGTTTTTAACTTTTTTGGAAAAACTTTGGAAAACCATGATTATGCATTAAAGTTAATTCCTTTAGCAATAATTAATGATATTGAACTAATTATGATTAGATTCGAGTGGGTTGGATGTGAATTCTAAAGGAAAATTGTACTTGAGCAGTGAATGTCCTACGAAATTGAGGTAAGTGTTTAGTCTAACTTTGACTTGAGGGATTAGGAATCCCCAACTTAATTACTATGTAAAATTGCATGTGTGTGGCGTATAGGTGAGGTGACGAGTACCTATGCGGCACCAAATTATCTGTTTAGCATGTTCCCTTCCCCGTTCCAATTTATTATCTTCCTGTCTTAACTATTTCATGCTTATTGATGCTTCTATGTCTACTTGTTTTTTAGATATTGTTTCACTTATATGAAAGTATTAATTCTTCCTTAGCTTCATTGTGGTACATTAATGGTTGAACTAGTTGTCAGTGTTTCATGATACATTCCGATTGGTTTTGTTGTGTAGTAATAATTGGTGAAGTTTCTTAATTGTACAACTTTGTGTTTACATTAGTTGAGACATAAATATTGTGAAGGATTATGATCTAAATTGTGAAACCCTTATTATAAATGGTGAAATGTGCTTGTCTGGTGAGAGCGACTTGCACGCTGCAACAAGGAGTAATAAGGGTGGAGAAGTGGGATCGGGTTGCACGCCGCAACAAGGAGTAATAAAGGAGAATGTTCATGTTGTTACTGGTCATACAATGGAAATCAGAATTCACGATATTTTATTTTGTTGTTTTCGTATTCTAATCTTACCGTTATTTAAATTGTAACATGGAAATTCTCGTAAGGATTGGTTATACCTGAGACCTGGAAAGATAAATGAGTTACTTATTTATTTACTGCAAGTTGCTATTCATTTAGTTTAGTATTTCCTTTTTGCTTTATTAAACATTGTATACATGTTATATTATAAATGCCCCGCCGTAGCCTCGTCACTACCTCGTCGAGGTTAGGCTCGACACTTACCAGTACATAGGTCGGTTGTACTGATATTGCACTTTGCACTTCTTGTGCAAATCCAGGTTCCGCTTAGAGTTGATTTCGAGTAGTAGCTGATTATTCGCACGGAGACACGAGGTAGATCTGTTGATGTCCGCAAATTCCTGGATACTTCTCCATAATTATTTATTTACTATTTTATTTAATTCAAAATAGTCATATATTTTATTTGAGCCAAATACTTGTAGTAAAGTTTTAGTAGTTCGTGAATTGTGACTCCAAACCCTAGGTAGCTAGATATAGCGTTAGTTCGTGGTATCGTTTTATTATTTCATACATTATTTTGGTATTATTTATTGGATAGTATTAGATTTCCGATATGTTTTAAATTTTTTATAAATGTTGAACGCTCTAATGTTGGTTTGCCTAGCAAGATCATCGTTAGGCGCCATCACGGTCCCGACGGTGGGAATTCGGGTCGTGACAAGTTGGTATCAGAGCCCTAGGTTGCCTAGGTCTTACAATTCACGAACAAGGTTAATAGAGTCTGAGGAATCGGTACGGAGACGTCTGCACTTATCTCTCAGAGGCTATAAAGTTAGGAACAAATTCACTTAATTCTACTCTGTCGTGCGATTCTTGTTATCCCAATACTAATTAAACTCTTCTATTCTTATTCTCTCACAGATGGAGACAACATGTACCTCTTGTTCCGCTGACCAGCAACCAGATCCTCCAGCAGCAGCAGCTCCTACAAGGGGCAGAGGCCGAGGCAGGGGCAGGACTCAGTCCAGTTCTAAGGCAGCATCTCTAGCTGTGGAGCCCCAAATAGAGATTGATGAGGGGGATCCAGCTTAGACCGTTCCGGCGGGACGGGCTCAGGTCCTAGAGGGGTTCATAGATACCCCGGTGCTTCAGGATGCCTTGGTCCGACTAGTGGGCTTTATGGAGAGTGTAGCCCAGACTAGCACATTCCCCGAGGCAGCAACCGTGTCTCAGGCTGGAGGAGGGGTCCAGACTCCTGCTACCCACACTCCTGAGTAGATTACTCCTCAGATTCAGACCCTAGCAGCCAATCCAGTTGGGCTAGTTCAGCCAATTGCTGCAGCACCGCTTGTTGATGGGGAAACAACGTCCGCCGATGCTTTGTCGAGATTGGACAGGTTCATCAAGCTCTTCCCTGTTCATTTATGTGGTTCCACTTCAGAGGATCCCCAGGAATACCTTGATAGATGTCATGAGGTTCTTCGGAACATGGGTATTTTGGCGACCAATGGGGTCGATTTTGCTGCTTTTCAGATGACGGGTTCCACCAAGAAATTATAGAGGGATTATCTATTGACTAGACCAGCTGGGTCACCTGCCTTTACTTGGGATCAGTTTTCGCACCTCTTCTTGAATAAGTTTCTACCTATTACTACTAGAGAAGAGCAACGTCGTCAGTTTGAGCGTCTTCAGCAAGGCAGCATGACTATTACCCAGTATGAGACTCGCTTTGTGGATTTGGCTCGACATGCTATTCTTTTGTTACCCACATTGAGAGAGAGGGTCAAGAGATTTTTGAGGGTTTTGCTCAGCCTATCAGGTTGCAGATGGCTAAGGAGAAGGGGAGCGATATTTCCTTTCATTATGTTGCCAATGTGGCCAAGAGAGTTGAGATGGTTCTCGGATTGGGAGGTCAGGGGTCAGATAAGAGACCTCGTCATTCAAGTGTGTTCATTAGTGCCCCATATGGAGGTGGGATTACTTTTAGTAATTGCCATTCTTCCAAGCCATTCAATTCAGCACTTCAGGCATCCCATGGTGTCTCAAGTGGTCGTGGTTCTTATGTGCCTCCTTCTACTCAGTCAGCCTATAGTGCACCACCAGCTCATATTAGAGCACCTCCTCTTCAGATTATTATCGTGATCAACCGACTCGTCAAGGTCAGTCTCAGTTTTCACAGCCATAATATCAGATGGATGTTTTGAGTTTGGTGACTATGGGCATATTCAGAGATCTTGTCCGAGATTATCGGGTAATCAGCCTTAGTATCAGGGTTCTCGTGCTATAGTTCCGGCACCAACTTTCGCACCACCTTTACAGCCAGTCAAGGGTAGGGGTCAAGTAGCCAGAGGTAAGGGCCAGATTGTTAGAGGTGGAGGTCCGCCTATCAGAGGTTATCCCAGAGACATGGTTCAGGGTGGTGGAGCCCAGCCTCGATTGTATGCATTTTCGGCCAGACCTGAGGCAGAGTCCTCCGATGCTGTTATCACATGTACCATTTCAGTTCGCAATAGAGATGCTTTAGTTCTGTTTGATCGGGGGCCTACTTACTCTTATGTGTCATCTTATTTTGCTTCGTATTTGGTTGTGCCTCGTAATTCCTTGAGTGTCCTTGTATTTGTGTCTGCTCCCGTGGGGGATGCAATTGTTGTAGATCGTGTGTATCGTTCGTGTGTGGTCGTTATTGAGGGTCTTGAAACCAGTGTGGATGTTTTGCTTCTTGATATGGTGGATTTCGATGTCATATTGGGCCTGGATTGGCTGTCGCCATATTATGCCATCTTAGACTGTCACGCCAAGAGAGTTACATTAGCTTTGCCGGGGTTGCCTCGATTAGAGTGGAAAGGGACTCCTGTTCATTCTTCCAGCAAAGTTGTTTCTTATGCCAAGGCTCGTCGCATGGTTAAGAAGGGGTGTTTGGCTTATTTGGCTCATGTTCATGATTCTAGTGCTGAGGCTTCTTCTATAGATTCGGTGCCTTATGTCCGTGAGTTTCCCGAGGTATTTCCTGCAGACCTGTCTGGGATTCCACCTGACAGGGATATTGATTTTTACATTGATGTGGCTCCGGGCACTGAGCCCATATCTATTCCTTAGTACTGGATGGCCCCACCCGAATGGAAAGATAGTTGCAAGATCTGCTTGATAAGGGATTCATTAGACCTAGTGTCTCGCCCTGGGGTGCACCAGTTTTGTTCACGAAGAAGAAGGACGAATTAATGAGAATGTGTATAGATTACCGGCAGTTGAACAAAGTTACTATCAAGCATAAGTATCCATTGCCGAGGATTGATGATTTTTTTGATCAACTTCAGGGTGACAGGGTGTTTTCGAAAATTGATTTGAGATCGGGTTACCATAAGTTGAAGATTAGGGCATTCGATGTCCCTAAGACAACTTTTCGGACGAGGTATGGGCACTATGAGTTTCTGGTGATGTCTTTTGGCTTGACTAATGCCCCAGCAAAGTTTATGGACTTGATGAATCAGGTTTTCAAACCTTATCTGGATTCCTTCGTAATTGTGTTCATTAATGATATTCTAATATACTCCCGTAGTCGGGAGGAGCATGAGCAGCACCTCCGGATAGAGCTCTAGACTTTGAGGGATAGTCAGTTGTACGCTAAATTTTTAAAGTGTGAGTTCTGGTTGGATTCAATAGATTTCTTGGGTCACATCGTATCAGCAGAGGGTATTCAGGTAGATCCTAAGAAGATAGAGGCAGTCAAGAACTGGCCTAGACCCACTTCAGCCACGGAAATCAGGAGCTTCTTGGGTTTGGCGGGTTACTACCGTCACTTTGTGGAGGGGTTCTCATTTATAGTATCCCTAATGAATAAATTGAATCAGAAATGTGCTCCATTCAAATGGTCGGACGACTGTGAGGTGAGCTTTCAGAAGCTCAAGACAGCCTTAACTTCAGCACATGTGTTGGTGTTGCCATCGGGTTTAAGATCTTTCACGGTATATTGTGATGCCTCCTGTGTCGGGATCAGAATGGTATTGATGCAGGGCAGGGTGATTGCATATGCGTTTCGGTAGTTGAAAGTCCATGAGAATAATTATTCTGTCCATGACTTAGTGTTGGCAGGCGTTGTTCACGCATTGATGATTTGGAGGCACTATCTCTATGGTGTGCCGTGTGAGGTTTTCACGGATCATCGCAGCCTTCAGTATTTGTTCAAGCAAAAGGATCTTAATTTGAGGTAGAGGAGATGGTTAGAGTTATTGAAAGATTATGACGTCACTACATTGTATCATCCGGGTAAGGCCAATGTGGTGGCCGACACATTGAGTAGGAAGGCAGTGAGTAAGGGCAGCCTTGCATTCATTCTAGTCGGTGAGAGATAGTTAGCCTCAGATATTAAGACTCTGGTCAATCAGTTTGTGAGGTTGGATATTTTGCCCAGCTATGTTTTAGCTTGTACAGTCGCTCGGTCTTCTTTATTTGAGCGTATCAGGGATCGGCAGTATGATGACCCTCACTTGATGGTCCTTAGGGACCCAGTTCGGCACGGTGGTGCCAAGCATGTTACAGTTGGAGATGACGGTGTTTTGAGGATGCAAGGTCGAGTGTGTATGCCTAATATAGATGGGCTTCATGAGTTGATCCTTGAGGAGGCTCACAGTTCTAAGTATTCTATTCACCCGGGTGCTGCCAAAATGTACTAGGATCTGCGACAACATTATTTGTAGCGAAGGATGAAGAAGGACATTGTTGCTTATGTGACTCGCTGCGTGAATTGTCAATAGGTGAAGTATGAGCATCAGAGACCCGGTGGTTTGCTTCAGCGGATAAATATTCCTGAGAGAATGTGGAAGCGTATTACTATGGACTTCGTTGTTAGACTCCCACGAACTCAGAGCAAGTTCGACGTCGTTTGGGTGATTGTGGATAGGCTGACTAAATCAGCACTTCATTCCCGTGGCAAGTACTTATACCTCGGAGCGGTTGGCACAAATATTTATTTGGGAGATTGTTTGCCTTCACGGTGAGCCAATGTCTATCATTTCCGATCGAGGTACGCAGTATACCTCGCACTTTTGGAGGGTAATTCAGCGTGAGTTGTATACACGGGTTGAGTTGAGCACAACATTCCATCCTCAGACAGACAGGCAGTTTGAAATACTATTCATATCTTGGAGGATATGCTCCACGCCTGTGTTATTGACTTTGGAGGTTCTTGGGATCAGTTCTTGCCATTAACGGAGTTTGCCTACAATAATAGCTACCAGTCGAGCATTCAGATGGCTCTCTACGAGGCATTATATGGTAGACGATGTAGATCGCCAGTTGGATAGTTTGAGCTGGGAGAGGCTTGGTTATTAGGTACAGACTTAGTTCATGAGGCCTTGGACAAGGTCAAGATCATACATGACCGACTTCATACAGCTCAGTCCAAGAAAAAGAGTTATACCGATCGTAAAGTTTGTGATATGGGATTCATGATTAGGGAGAGGGTATTACTTTGGGTATCACCCATGAAGGGTGTTATGATATTTGGGAAGAAGGGAAATTTGAGCCCTAGGTATATCGAGCAATTCGAGATCCTCGAGAGAGTGGGGGAGGTAGCTTATAGACTTGCAATGCCTCCAGGGTTATCCTCAATTCATTAGGTATCCCATGTGTCTATGCTCTGGAAATATCACGGTGACCCGTCCCACGTGTTAGATTTCAGCATTGTCCAATTGGAAAATGATTTGACTTATAAGGAGGAGCCGGTAGCCATTTTAGACCGACAGGTTCGTCTGTTGAGGTCAAAGAGTTACCCTTCAGTTCGAGTGCAGTGGAAAGGTCAGCCTTTTGAAGCAGCTACTTGGGAGTCCGAGTCGGACATGCGGAGTAGATATCCACACTTGTTCTCCAGTTCAGGTACTTTTCTATGTACGTTCGAGGACGAACGTTTGTTTTAGAGGTGGAGATTGTGATGACCCAAAGGGTCATCTTATGATTTAAGACACCATTCCGGGCTCATTAGCCTTAAAACATTAATTTTATTCACCTCGATTTGCGTGCATAGTCCGGGCGTGAATCCAGAAAGCCTTTATGTGAAAATATATAAAATAATAATTTTGAGAGTTAAAATTTGATTTTTGTTGACTTTGGTAAACATTTTGAGTAAACGGACCCGAACCCGTGTTCCGACGGTCCCGGAAGGTCCGTAGTAAAATATTGCACTATGGCGTATGCCCGGAATCGAATTCCGAGATCTCTAGCCTGAGAAATGAATTTTTAATGAAAATTATTAAACTAATTTTTTTAAGGAATTAAAGAAATGAATTAGTGTTTGTACTCGTTGGTATCGGGCCCGTATTTTGGTTCCGGAACCCGGTGCAGATTTGTTATAACATATATGTCATGTTTGTGAAAATCGTAATTTATTTGACGTGATTCGGACGTCCGGTTGAGAAGATAGTGAAATTGAAATGTTCTTGAGGAATTCATGAGTTTTAATGCTAAATCCGTAGTTTTAGGTGTTATTTTGGTGATTTGATCGCACGAGCAAGTCCGTAGAATGTTTTTAGACTTGTGTGCATGTTTGATTTTGGAGCCCCCAGGGCTCGGGTGAGTTTCGGGTGGGCTTCGAGATGTTTTAACTTAGGAGAACCTGGTGTCATAGATGTTACTAGTGAACTGATGCGTTCTTCTTCGCGATCGTGAAGACTCTCTCCGATCGCGAAGAGAAAAAAAGGCTGGGGGTCATTTTATAGGCTTCGCGATCGCAAAGAGAAAAAAAGGCTAGGGGTCATTTTGTTCTACGCGAACGCATAACACTGGTCGCGCACGCAAGGCACTGGGAATATTACAATTCGCGAACGCGACCAGACTACCGCGAACGCGATGAGTTATGGGCCTGGGGAGGGGAGTCTCGAATTGTTCTACGCGAACGCGACCACCTGGTCGCGAACGCGATGGAAAACGTGAGAAATGCTTTGTGAACGTGTACAATACATCGCGAACGCGAAGGCCATTGGGTCGTAACTCTCCGCGATCCTGTCCAGCGAGTTAAAAATAGAACTCAAAATGGGAATAGGCCATTCTTTCATATTTTCAAAACCAAGAAGACCTAGGGACAATTTTCAAGATACAAGTTCTTCCCCAAAGTGTTGGTAAACGATTCTAAACTATTTTCTTTCGATTACCCATTGTTTTTTTTATCACTTTTCATTCAAAAATCAAGGGTTTCCATGGTCGAAGCTGAGGGTTTGGGTAGAATTAGAAAATTTTGTATAATTTAAATTTAGACCTCGAATTGGGTTCAGATTTTGAAACTAACTACATATTCGGGCTCGGGGTGAATGGGTAAACAAAATTTTGTCCGAGCCCCGAGTTTGGACCAAGCGGGCCCGGGGTTGGTTTTTAACTTTATTGGGGAAAACTTATGAAAATCATGATTATGCATTAAAGTTAATTCCTTTAGCAATAATTAATGATATTGAACTAATTATGATTAGATTCGAGTGGGTTGGAGGTGAATTCTAAAGAAAAAGTTGTACTTGAGCAGTGAGTGGCCTGCGAAATTAAGGTAAGTGTTTGGTCTAACTTTGACTTGAGGGATTAGGATTCCCCGACTTAATTTCTATGTGAAATTAGATGTGTGTGGCATATAGGTGAGGTGACGAGTACCTATGCGCCACCAAATTATCTGTTTAGCATGTTCCCTTCCCCGTTCCAATTTATTATCTTCATGTCGTAATTGTTTCATGCTTATTGATGCTTCTAGGTCTACTTGTTTTTGTCTAATTGTATTGATAGATATTGTTTCACTTATTTGAAAGTATTAATTGTTCTTTAGCTTCATTGTGGTACATTAATGGTTGAACTTGTTGTCAGTGTTTCATTATACATTCCAGTTTGTTTCGCTGTGTAGTAATAATTTGTGAAGTTCCTTTATCCTACAGATTTCTGTTTACATTAGTTGATACATAAATATTGTGAAGGAATATGATCTAAATTGTGAAACCTTTATTATAAATGGTGAAATGTGCTTGTCTGGTGGGAGCGGGTTGCACGCTGCAACAAGGAGTAATAAAGGAGAATGTTCATGTTGTTACTGGTCATACAATGGAAATCGGAATACACACTGTTTTATTTTGTTTTTTTTCGTATTCTGCTCTTACCGTTATTTATATTGTAACATGAAATTCTCGTAAGTATTGGTTATAGATGAGACCTGGAAAGATAGCTGAGTTACTTATTTATTTACTGCAAGTTACTGTTCATTTAGTTTAGTATTTCCTTTTCGCTTTATAAATATTGTATACATGTTATATTATAAATTCCCCGATGTAGCCTGGTCGAGGTTAGGTTCGGCACTTACCAATACATGGGGTCGGTTGTACTGATATTGCACTATGCACTTCTTGTGCAGATCCAGGTTCCGGTCAGAGTTGATTTCGAGTAGTAGGTGATTATTTTCACGGAGACATGAGGTAGATCTTGTGACCTCCAAAGATTCTTGGAGTCTTCTCCATAATTATTTATTTACTGTTTTATTTAATTCAAAACAGTCATAAATTTTCTTTGAGTCAAATAGTTGTAGTAAATTCTTAGTAGTTCGTGAATTGTGACTCCAAACCCTGGGTAGCTAGATATTAGGGTTAGTTCGTGGTATCATTTTATTATTTCATATATTATTTTGGTATTATTTATTGGATAGTATTATATTTCGTATATGTTTTAAATTGTTTTTAAATGTTGAACCCTCTAATGTTGGTTTGCCTATCAAGAACAGTGTTAGGCGCCATCACGGTTCCGACGGTAGAAATTCGGGTCGTGACACAAGGTGACGAGTTGGTACACGGACTTTATACGGTATTTGATCGATTTAGGCTACTTAACTCTTTCCATGATGTAATCGAATTGTCCGATCATGTTCTAAATTCTCATAGTCATTCTACTTGTGTTAGTCTATCCTTACATGCCTTAAATGACTTTGTTAACATTTGTTTTACATTGTACTTGATACTTTTCTCTTATGCTTTAGTTGAAGTTGTTGCCTCTTTCATCATTACATATTATGTCTTCCATTGTTGACTTATCCTTATTTGAAGTCATTGTTACATATTATCTCTTCCATTTCTGGTTTATCATTATTTGAAGTCAATGTTACATGTTATCTCTTCCATTGCTGCTTTATCTTTGTTTGAAGTCATTGTTACATGTTCTCTCTTCCATTTTTTATTATCCTTATTTGAAGTCATCGTTACATGGTATCTCTTTCATTGTGAGTTATTATTATTAAATATCGTGATTGCACATTATCTATTTCATTGTTGAATTATTGGTGTTGAACTTGTGAGAGCAGCTATCACATTGAGGCGAAGTGTTAATTATTGAGATATCTTTCTTGTTGGGAAGTTTACATTCTTTATTATTGTTGAAATTCTTGTAAATATTGTGGTTGAGTCGTGGGCTATTGTGAAAATATTGATAGTGTTGATTATTAGCAAGTTGTGGCATATGGGCATGCAGCGGCATAAGGTGGGATTTATGTTCATGTTGCTTGTAAGTGAACTACTTGAAGCCACGCGGCGTCATAAGGTGGGTTAAAGTACGTGTAGCTATTTCGGGAAAATATTTTCAAAACTATCTAAATATAAGGCTCATGCGGCGATATAAAGAAAGTAAAATAATGTGAATACGAGACGGTACCTCGGTTGTGATTCTTGTTATATACAAGGCGGTACCTCGGTCGTGGTCCTTATTTTACACTAGGAGGTACCTCGGTCGTGATCCTTATTTTACACTAGGTGGTACCTCGTTTATGATTCTTGTTGTTTTATATCATGTTGCAAAGAGTTATTGGTGGAAATACTTATGTTGTTTTGTTCTTCCTTTTTTTACCAGCTTTGTCTATATATGATCATTGTGGTTCTCGTTAATTGCTTCTCTTATGATATCTATATTCTTACAATCTTTTTATTAGCCTATGTTATTAACTTATTTCATATTACTTATTTCTCCATTTTCCATTACTTTTCATTATTGTATTCCGTTCTATTTATTATGTCTTAGTAAGTGTTTTGACCAAGCCTCGCCACTACTCTACCAAGGTTTGGCGTGATACTTACTAGGTACCATTGTAGTGTACTCATACTATGCTTCTATGCATTTTGTGCATATCCAAGTACGTCTTCCCGTGCCAGACGCTAGAGGTTGATTGAGTATATGGTTCTGGAGACTTCAAGGTAAACGTGCTCGACGCCCGCAGGCCTCAGGGTCACCTTCTATTTTAGACATATTACTGTTTACTTCTTGTTACAAACAATATTGTATATCAAGGCTATTATACCTTTTTTGTAGAGAGTATGACTCCGTTCCACCAGGTTTAGGGTAAGTGTTGGTTGTTGTATTGTTACACGAGACTTACCTCGCTCTCAAGCCCGCTACATAGCTCACAACCCTCACTACTCGCCTCAAATTGATGCCGAGCAATCGGAAACTAGTTAGATGTTGTACAAACCAATCAATATATGCTCAAAAGTTCATACACTATTAGAGTAATTTTCCAACCCAACTCGAAAAGTCAACAAAAATCTACACGGGGCTCACGTGCCGAATTTTTGAAATTTTCGAAGATAAGTGCTACTCATGATATTATGAACTCAAATATATAATGTAATAACCCGACATGTCATTTTTCTTCCATGTTCCCCTATTTAAGACTTCTCATATGTGTTTTTACTATTTTATGACTTGCAAAGATGGTTGGTTTGGTTCTGGAAGGGTTGGGTTAAATTCGGAACACTTAGTTTCATAATAGTGTCCTAAGGTGGCCAAGTCTGAATTGAGTCAACGATTTGACTAAACGGCCTTGGAATCCGGATTTGAAAGTCCCAATGGTTCGTATAATGATTTTGGACTTGGGAATATGTTTGGGTCGAGATATGGATAGGCCGGGAGCGTTTTGGCGCTTATGGTTGAAAGTTGGCATTTTGAAGGTTTTAGATTCCTAAGTTTGACTTGAAGTAGATTTTGGCATTATCGATGCTCGTTTGGGATTCCGAGCCTTGTAATAGGTTCATATTGTGATTTGTGAATTGTACATAAAATTTGGCATCATTCTGAAATGTTTAAGTGTGATTCGGACGCGTTCATCGAAGTTTTAAAGTTTAAATAATGATTTTATCATTGATTCGTAGTTTTGATGTAGTTTTGTGTGATTTGAGGCCTCGAGAAGGTTTGTGTTTGGAATTGGTTAGTGTAATTGGATGGGGTATTGGGAGCCTCGGGTGTGATTCAGAGCGGTTTAAGACAAATTCTCATTGTTTGGATGTTGGTGGTTTCTGGTGTCGAGCGTGTGCTTCGCGATCGCGGAAAAGGCAGTGCGATCACGAAGGTTAGTTGGAGCTTGTGGAACCTTTATTCATCGTGATCGCGGTATCAGGGTTGTGATCGTGTAATGTGGTCAACTTCTTATATGTGTTCGGGTTGAGGGGATCGCGGACGCAATGTGGTTTGTGGGTAATGGCCTATTTAATGAGTTGTTCATCACGATCACATGCTTAGTACCGCGATCGCGGAAGAGGAATTTGTTGGGATAGGGAGATTTTCCTTCGCGTTCGCGGAGCTTGACTCGCGTTCATGTAGGCTTTGGTTGACTAAGCATCGATCGCGAGGTGGGCCTCGCGTTCGCATAGAAGGAAATGTTGGGGTAGTTGGTTTGGCCTTAGCGATCAATAAGGTATTTCCGCGATCGCGTAGAGGATAGGCATGGGCATAATGCTTTTAATTACAAGACATAGTCTCTTTTCTCTCATTTTTCACTCGGTATTGGACGAATTTGAGAGCATTTTGTGATGGATTTTCATCAACATCACGAGGTAAGTGATCCCTATCAATTCTTGAGTTAAATACGAGGATTATTGATAGATTTAACATGAAATTAGGGGAAACTTTGTGGGATTTTTTGTTGGAACCTAGGGTTTAGTAAAAAAGGGATTTGACCACGAAGTTTATTATGGAGTTGGGAATAAATTATACATGAGTTCGTGAGGTCACATGTAACATTTATCTTCGAAAATATTCGGAATCTGGGCACGTGGGCATGAGGGTGACTTTATCGGACTTTCTGCATTTAGTTGGGAAATCAGTATAGTAGTTAAATTATGAAATTTTGAGATATATTGACTAGTATATACAACTTTTGATTAGTTTCGGGTTGCTCAGCGTCGTTTGAGGAGTTCTAGTGAGGTTAAAGAACCGGATGGAGGACTTGGAAGTGAGATAAGTCTCTTGCCTAACCTTGTAAGAGAGAATTTATTCCCTTAAGTGTATTGATTGTTGTGTTCTACTTGTTGTGTGGAGCTATGTATGCACGATGTGACAAGAGTTAAAACGTAGCTATATCTATGTTATGTCGGGGTAGACTTAGATTCACATCGTACTTTAACTGTGTTATTTGTACACATCCTGCGTTTTTGATTTTCTTAATTCATTACTAAGATTGAAGTTAGAATAAAATATTGACTTAGCCTCTTACTGTGGAATGTTGTGAATTACTTGATGAACTATAGATTCGTGTCTTCTCGACTCGCTTGTAATTTCGTGAGCGAGGTAATTTATCTACTTTTATGGGATCAAGTTGTTCACCTCGGCAGTACAAAGTATCATTTTCCTATGGATGGAGTAGTGATGAGTAGGGATTTTGAGCTCTTATTTGCTATCTTTTACTTGTGTTTTAGGTAAAAAATGCTTAAAGGTATCCCCGGAAACTAATGAAATGTGCTTGCTTACAGGAATTTTGCAATATGAGGCAAAGGAATCAAAATCAACTCATAAAGGAGTTAAAAGTTGAACAAGAACCAAAACAGGACAAAGTGGCCAGCTGTGCGGACCGCATGATTTTGTATGCGACTGAAAAAGAAGGTTCAGAGACTTGGCTTTGTGCAAATCAGGAAGTGTGTACCACAAAAATAATGTGCGGCCACAAAAGTCATTGTACGACCGCATTCAATATTATGCGGTCTGCAATAAATGAGATTCAGAGAGTTGGCATTTGGGCAAAATGAAGGAGTGCGGACCGCACCAAATTGTGCGGCCGCAGGATTTCAAGTGCAGTCCGCAGGAATGAGATTTAGAGAGTTGGTTGAAGTCCAAGGTCAAGGAAGTTTGAACCACATCACTTTTATGCAGCCGCATAATCAGGAGCGCGGTTACACTCAGAATTGTGCGGTCCGCAAAAGTCCAGCCAAAGCTAGAACTCAAAGTTGAAGAATGCGGACTGCACCACAATTATGCGGCCGCAGAAGCAAGTGTACGGCTGCACTCATAACTATGCAGCTGCACAACCTCCGCAGGGGCATTTTTATCAAATATTTTCAGCTTAGTATAAATAGAACTTTTTGTCATTTTTAGGTTAAATTATGTTTTAGGGGAGCACCTGAGTCGTCTACTTTTACTGCTTTTGGAATTTTTGTACTAGATTTGTCATTAAAAACTAAATTTTCTTCCCATAATCTAATATTATGGATTCTATCTCTAATTCTTCTTTAATTTCTGCAATGTCCATGAGTAGTTAAACCCATAGCTTGGTTTTGACCCAACCCTAGTGTGGGTATTTAATGGGTTTTTGATTTATGGCTTACTGGTGATTGGGTTAGTGATATTTAGCCTAGTTCTTGCTATAACTCAAGAATTAATGGTTGCAAACATTAATTCATGCCTAAATGACTTAGTCTCTACTTGAGAAAGATGGACTAAGTCTAGGAAAACTTGGCTAACAAGGAATTGGGGTGAACTCAAGAAATTGATAGCCCTAATAAAAGGGTCAAACCTAGATATAGTAATACTCGACTTGAGCTAATATCGCTTGCTTTGTGCAAATACCTATTTGGACTTGAGAAAGCCAAATTGGGCAAAATCACTCAAACTACCGGGAGGTATAGAGTGAGTACCCGGGTGTGATAGCTATATTACAACCCCAACTAATCAAGATTTCCCTAGAATTTACAACCCGTTAGATAACCACCTAGGTAGAAGTCACGACCCTAGTCCCTTTAAACTTTTGAAAAACCCAGAACAAAAATATTGTCCTTAGTTTTATTAATTGAAATCAATAGAGTAAAAATAGAAGTAGATTACCAACCAAGCCTGCGGAAGTGCAATTAGAGCCAAAAATCGCATCAAACTTAGATATAAACCTAATTCCAATCATTAACTCCCCGTGGATTCGATCCCAACCTTAGTTGGGTTATTATTGCATCGACCACCTCGCTACTCAATAGTAGCGTGGATTTGGACCCGATTTATTTTTGGCGTTATTGTCGGGGAGTTAGACGGTCTTAGGTATATATGTAAGTATTTGTGTGTTTTGTTTTTCTTTCCATCCTTGTTAGTAATTTTGTTTTTAAACTGCTTTTAGATAACAAATGGCTCTTAACAACGAACCCCTCAGAAATATACCATTGAGGGAAGAGGTACATGAAGATCAAGTGGATGAAGTCCATCTCGAGCCTCAAGAAAACAGGAGAGGTTAACAGCCTCATGATAATATCCCAAACCCTCCCCCAACTCCACCAAGAGCATCATACCAGGTGTTGCCCAACGAAAGCTATGCAAGTGCAATAGTCCTGCTCCTGATTAAGGCGAGCAACGTTCAGATAACCAATGTGATGCTTACACTGCTTGAGCATCGGGGTTTCTTCACCAGATCCATCAAAATGCCTACAAGCATCTCAAAAGTTGTGTTGATACATGATGTGTGAACAAGCCAACGAATGGCTCGGGGGATGCTTTGAGGTTATGGCTTTTTCACTTTTATCTACGGGGGGAGGCTTTGGATTGGCTAGAGAGATTTCCCAACAATTCCATCAACACGTGAGATGAGTTGGCCGAAAAGTTCATAGCCAAGTTCTTCTCTCCTGGGCATATGGCGACGCTAAGAGATGAAATTCTGGTTTTCAAACAAGAGCCAAATGAACCATTGCATGAGATTTTGGAAAGGTATCGTACTATGGTCATAGAGTTCCCTAACAACGATATGACCGAGGCTATGATCCAATAAATATTCTACAGGGGGATCAACACAACAAATCAATGTGTGTAAATCAACTCGCATGGGGTAACTTTATGAAAACGCCTTATGCTGAAGCCTGCGAAATCTTTGATGAGATGGTGATCATGCCCAACTCTAGTCCTAAAAAGGATAAGCGGTCGCTGCAAATATAATCCGGTCTAAAAGTGCGGAGTAGAATCCCACAGAGAACTAAGGTTTCGCTGTAATTGTTCACTATCGCTAAAAAGACAAGCTCGAATAAATTTCTAAGTTATAAAGGTTAAGATTCTTATATCTAACTAATTAACTAAGAAACTAAAGTAGTAAATTAACAACTAAAGATACTAAGGGTTGGGGATTAAATTTAGGAGGTCTAGAGCTATGATTTCCCCAAATGTTGGAATCTTTCCTGCTATGTTCCCTATAATTTTGCCTATGTATTCTCTACTGATCATAAGCATTTTAGGTATCGTAATTCTCTCTCGAGCAACTACAACAATTTACTAGACGTATTCTCTCGAACTACGCTAGTTGGCTTTATTTAACCGCTCACTATGACCACATCAAGGCTTCATTATTTCTAAACCTACCTTTAAACTCGTTGTATTGATTTCTCACATACGTTAGGAGTGGCGTTGTTCAACAACCACCTAAATATGTATCCTTTCTCAAGCAACACATAATAAATAGGCACAGTCAATCGATGGCCATTCATTACACAACAATAAACACGTAGTTAAACAAGTAGATAAATCCAATGGCTCAATTATATAAAAACATAACAAGAATTTATCCTACAAAAGGTTCTATCAAAACCCTAGATAGAAAATTAGTTGTTCATAATAGTATGTAGAACTACAATACTAATATCCATAACCAACAATGAAAAATAGGAAGAGGAAGGAAAAACTCGTAGAAGAATTCCCCGCCTTTCTCCTATTGTGTCTCTGCCTCCTTAGGTCGAATCTTTGTAAAAAATATGTCCAATCTCTCCAAAATACCGTTTTTCCATGTATATATACCAAGTAGGGTCAGGCCCAAACAATTATACCCTCTCTTACGTGAAAAGGGACCATTTTTTAAGCATGGACGCTCGCGGCCGCGGTTCAGGACTTGGCAAGTCCATTGCCTCCTTTCGCGTCAGGTCTGCAGTTGCGGTTTCGACCGCGGTTTTCACCCTGTTCCATTTGGAATTTGAAAAAACATAAAACATGAAAGCCCTTTGGGTTAACTTTCCAACCATATATTATCTAGCCCAAATGGATTTCGTACAAAACGTTATGTCAATTTTACTATACATTGCGCAATATTCCTATTCGAGTCTTCATTTGTTCTTAACTATCAAATTTGACCCCCAAACACGATCCCAACTTAATTTCTTGGGATTTTACTACGACTTCAAAGCTCCAAATCACTTGAATTCATTCCATATATATAGTTCGGAATCACTCCAACAAGGCATAAAACACACAATTAGTGCAAAACACTAGCGATTAAAGCTCAAACTCAATTAAAGTGTAGTAAATTAGAGTCTAATAAGCGACTAAAATACACAATTATAGCCTATCATCAACACCCCACACTTAAACCATTTCTCTTCCTCGAGCAATCAAACTACACTTTATATGGACACGACCTTTTTAAGCAATTCTCCTAACTCATCACACCAAGAATATTTAAAATATACTAAGCACAAAAGCGTAACATCTTCACCTCAAGATTTGACTCCCAAGTACCATGCATTATTCACAACTCACCCACTTGCTATAACATAGAGGTCACTGAAATTATCTTTCCTTCATGAATCAAGTGCCCTCACACAACAAAAGAGAGTAGTTACACACAATAGAATTTAAAAACACTTAGGAACTCAAGATAGAAAGAATTCACTCACTCTCAGAAATAACATTCATATGCCACAAAAGATGCACCATAGGCTTTCCCATAGTGTACTACTCTATTAATCGAGCTCATTCAGTGTAGGATCAAGTAGGACTTTATTTGGTTGTAATGTAGGCTGCGGGATGGGTAGGATACATTTAGATATAAGAGTGATTACACCTCCCTAAGCACTTTAATACATATACTTTAGCATTCAAACCCCATACTTATGTCAAACCAAACTCCACCTTCACATCAATGTATATTACCCCATACTTCTTTAAGCACAATTACATCAAGAGCCACCACTTATCAAGGAATGTTTTTTTTTCACAACAATACAACTACTTTTTCCTTTATTTTGTTTTAAAGTGGCTCTTACTTTTTCAAAACAGTACATCTTTCTCCTTATTTCATTAGTTCCACTCAAAAGCCAAACCAACCACCTCACACTTTAACTTTTACACAATTCATAATAATTCAAGTGCTCATGAGAGGTTAGAGGGTTCAAATAGATGGTTAATTAAAAAATATAGGTAAGGCTTGTAATGTGGTTGCCAAAGAAACAGGATTACAGGCTCAAATGGGTTAACTACGATGCATAACAATTAGGCGAGTAAAATATACATATCTGGCTCAACAAAGAAATGCATATATCACTTCCAAGACTGAACAAAACTACTATTTCACTTTGCACACACACACGGGGCAAGTTCTAGGCATCAAATGCAATGCCAGAATACATACAAACCTCACACACACATGGCACATAACTCACTCAGGATTGGATTCATCAAGACACTCTAGTCAAAGCAGTTAAGCAAAGTTAAAATCATACAATATAAGGTACTTATACAAGAGTCAAAAACTGAGCCTAAGTGTCACAACCAAAGTACTCATTATTCTCAAGGCATAACAAAGTCAAGAGATATTGCTTCAATCCAAAACACAACACAATGGCTCATATTCCTAAAAAAAAACTAACTACACTCGGTTCAAACAAAACCATTGGAAAAGAACCGCGGCACAAAGAAAAACCAAGGGGGAATTACTACACTACCTAACAAAAGGAAATCTTTTTCTTTTTCTTTAGACTTAAATCCCTAAAGAAAATTATCTAATAGATCCATCGCCGGGAAAAGTCCAATCTTTTCTATTAACAAAAAAAATCATTCAATTAAACTAACATAACTAAAATAGCATAGAAAATCACCCAGAATTTCTCCTCACCCTACACTTAAATTGTGCATTGTACCCAATGCACACCCATACATACAAAAAGGTAAAAGAAACTCCCTGGTAGGCCAAAGGCCGAAACACTAGCAGCTCATGGGGTACTCAGACTTCTCCCAGGCCTAGTCCTTCGTGTGGGTACCTCACACTTAGTTCCAACCATCTGGTTTGCTATAGCATCCTTCTAATGGTTTTGCAGT
Source organism: Nicotiana undulata (assembly GCA_005239495.1). Classification (NCBI taxonomy): domain Eukaryota; kingdom Viridiplantae; phylum Streptophyta; class Magnoliopsida; order Solanales; family Solanaceae; genus Nicotiana; species Nicotiana undulata. Next base: position 38,164 of record ML267723.1, read on the forward strand.
CCATGCTCCTAAAAAATCAAAAATCGACACTACAAAAATAATACAATTAGAAAAAAAAAAGAAAAAAAAAGAAAGCAGTAAAGCTGGGTTGCCTCCCAACAAGCGCTTGATTTAACATCGCGGCACGACGTGAATCACTTTTTGCCTCCACCTCGAGCTTATGAATTGAACCCCAAGTTTTGATTCAAGCTTATGATTATGGTCATGGGGCGGTGGAATGAATCTAACTGGCCCAAGGAAACAATGTAGTACTACACTCCTTGGACTTTGTATGAGGTATGTAATCCTGACTTTCGAGCAAGAAGAATTCCAGAATATATGCACCTTGTTCCTCATTCCTTGACTCTTCAATTGGTTCGGATGACTCCATTTCCATATCATCATCCAAACACAATGTGGAAAAATGCTTGGAGTGAGGACCAATGCGCTCAAACACATGAACTTCAGGACTTTCAACATCCTCAACATCAGTGATACTAGAGTCAACAAAATTTATATCCTAAAAGTCCTTGGTTGACTGTAGTCTCACTTCTTCAACATCGACATCCTCAAATTGTAGTTGGTTAGGTTGTTGATATTCTACTCTGACCTCCTCAATTAACACCTCAAATTCACGCTCTTCTTGGCTACTATCCCCAATATTGGCTTGTTGAGCATTAACAACTCCAACCACTTGACTCAATTGAGCCTCCAACTTGCGAATAACTGCCTCTTGCCTTTCTATTTGCAATTCTTTCTCATTGTTTTGTTCCAGAAGGAACTTTAATATATCTTTGATCTCCTTCAGGTCCGCATCCCCAGGTTCTTTGTTCCATTAACTTCACAAAAAAAGTTAGAACTATCATAGTAAGGGGTTGGGGGAAGATAAGAAATATAAGCACAACAATGAAAGTGACCATTTTTACCACCACACGCATCACACACATTCCACAAATAAGATTGAATTGGTGCACATAACTCGCTCTCGGGAATATTTTGATAATTTTGATACGGGCGGTTTCCTTCACAATATGTATGAGGATCAATAGTAGAATTATCTACACCTAAATTTCCATGATTCCAAGATGTCATGTTTCTCAAATCAACAGTTATAATAAAATAAAATAAAAAACAAAACAAAATAAAAGTTCAAACTCGAAACCTAGCAATATATACAACTACAACTACACCGTTAGTTCCCCAGCAACGGCGCCAAAATTTGATCACGCCCAACTCTAGTCCTAATAAGGATAAGCGGTCGCTGCAAATATATTCCGGTCTAAAAGTCCGGAGTCGAATCCCATAAAGAACTAAGGTTTCGCTGTAATTGTTCACTATCGCTAAAAAGACAAGCTCGAATAAATTTCTAAATTATAAAGATTAAGATTCTTATATCTAACTAATTAAATAAGAAAGTAAAGCAGTAAATTAACAACTAAAGATACTAAGGGTTGGAGATTAAATTTAGGAGGTCTAGAGTTATGATTTCCCCAAATGTTGGAATCTTTCCTGCTATGTTCCCTACAATTTCGCATATGTATTCTCTACCGATCATGAGCACTTTAGGTATCGTAATTCTCTCTCGAACAACTACAACAATTTACTAGACATATTCTCTCTAACTAAGCTAGTTGTCTTTATCTAACCGCTCACTATGACCATGTCAAGGCTTCGTTATTTCTAAACCTACCTTTAAACCTGCTGTATTGATTTCTCACATACATTAGGAGTGACGTTGTTCAACAACCACCTAAATATGTATCCTTTCTCAAGAAACACATAATAAATAGTCACATTCAATCGATGGACATTCAATCAACAATAATAAACACGTAGTTGAAAAAGTAGAGAAATCCAACGGCTCAATTATATAAAAACATAACAAGAATTTATCCTACAAAAGGTTCCATCAAAACCCTATATAACAAATTAGTTATTCATAATAGTATGTAAAACTACAATACTAATAGTCATAACCAACAATGTAAACTAGGAAGAGGAAGGAAAAACTTGTAGAAGAATTCCCTGCCTTACTCTTATTGTGTCTCTGCCTCCTTAGGTCGAATCTGTGTCAAAAATATGTCCAATCTCTCCAAAATACCGTTTTTCCATGTATATATACCAAGTAGGGTCGGGCCTAAACAATTATACCCTCTACTATACAAAAAGGACCATTTTTTAAGCTTGAACGCTCGGAGCCACGGTTCGGGTGCAGCACTTGGCAAGTGCACTGCCTCGTTCCGCATCAGGTCCGCGGTCACGTTTACGAACGCGTTTTTCACCCTTTTTCGTTTGGAATTTGAAAAACGTAAATTATGAAAGTTGTATACATTTAAGTTAGCTTTCCAACCAAATATTATATAGCCCAAATGGAGTTCAGAAAAAAAGTTATTTCCATTTTACTAGACAGTGCACAATATGTCTATTCGAGCCTTCGTTTGTTCTTAACTATCAAATTTGACCCCTGAATATGATCCCGACTTAATTTCTTGAGATTTTACTCACCCTTTAAAGCTCCAAATCACTTGAAATCATTCCATAACATCTATATATAGCTCGAAATCACTCCTACAAGGCATAAAATACACAATTAGTGCAAAACACTAGCGATTAAAGCTCAAACTCAATTAAAGTGCAGTAAATTAGAGTGTAATAATCGACTAAAATACGCAATTATAGCCTATCATTAGATGGAAGATACCTCTTCAGCGTGGAAAAGTAGAGCCAATGTTCCTCAGGGTGACCCAAATTATATTCACCTACACAAGGAGCTCCATGATCATGGGCAAGCTATTTCAGAGTTGACAACCACCATAAACCAATTGGCCGAGGCTCAGCTTCAACAAGTTCAAGGGAAAAAACAGGCGAATGCTATGGAAGGGGTGAACATGATGGTAAACAAGAGAAGGCAACGAGATCAACAAGTACAAAATCATCCGGAGCAATTTGAGCAAAGCAATAGTGGGTATAGTCAAGATGATGCATAGGATAGGAAGATGAAGAGGTTCAATATGTCAACAATTATCAAGGTCAAAGAAGCAATGCTCCAAATCAACAACAATGGAGATCACAATGTAATCAAGGAAACTGGAACAACCAAGGTCACCTAGGAAATTGGAGTGGTGGCAACAAAAATAACCAAGGCAATTGGGGGAACAACAACCAAGGAAACTGGGGGAACAACAACAATCAAAACAATTGGGGTAATCAAGGTAACCAAGGCAATTGGGGAGGAAATAATCAAGGCAACTAGGGTGGAAATAATCAAAGTAATTGGGGAAGCAACAATAATCAAGGGGGTTGGAGAAATAGCAATCAAGGAAATTTGGGGTTGGGATTTCAAAGGCCCCCGATGTATCAACAACCGCATAACCCGCCTCCATATCTGTCGCAAGGTCCTAGTTCTTCCAATAGAGAAATGGGATGGATTGAGAACATGTTTAAGCAAATGATGGAGAAAAACGCTGACACCGATGCCCATCCCACAACACTTCTATCCGCAACTTGGAGGTTCAACTGTGCCAAATTTTGCAATATTTGAATACTCGTCCTAAGGGGGCACTACCAAGTGACACGGTGGTGAACCCGAAGGGTGGGAGCATACGGGGCATGCAATGGCCGTGACAACAAGAAATGGGAAAGGTGGAGTTTCTAGTACCTCAAATCAAAGAAGAAATATGGATGAAGATGTGTTGGTTCAAAATGATGATGTGCCAAGAAATGATGTGCAAGCTCATGAGGATGTGAAGATAGACATTGATGAAAGTTTGGAGGAGACACAAGATGATGTGAACCCGTCTAAGGAGCATGTAATAGACATACCGGATCTGGTAGTGCCGAAGGCCAAGGCTCCTTTGCCAAGGCCTCCTCCTCCATATACTCAAATACTTGCAAAGAAAAATAATGAGAACAAATACAAGAAATTCATTGATATGTTGAAACGTTTGTCCATAAATGTGTCGTTGGTTGAAGTCTTAGAACAAATGTCGGGATATGCCAAGTTCATGAAGGATTTGGTAACAAATAAGAGATAAATGAACTGTGAAATGATTAAAATGACACATCAAATGAGTGCCATTGTGCATTTCATGGCTCCAAAGTTGAAAGACCCCGGTGCTTTTACAATCCCGTGCACTAATGGGAGTGCCGATTTTGCCAAATATTTATGTGACTTGGGGGAAAGCATTAACTTGATGCCCAATTATGTGTTCAAAATGTTGGGTATTGGGAAACCAAGACCCACATCCATGAGTTTGAAAATGGCGGACTGGACAATGAAGAGGCCACCGGGGATAATTGATGATGTGTTAGTTCGGGTCGACAAGTTCATCCTTCCCATAGATTTTGTGATACTTGATTGTGAGGTTGACTACGAGGTGCCAATCATTTTGGGAGACCTTTACTTGCCAAAGGGAAGGCCTTAGTTGATGTGGAAGCTGGTGAGCTCACCTTCCGAGTGGGCGATGAAAAAGTTGTGTTCCATGTTTATAAATCAATGAGGCAGCCTAATAGCAACGAAGTGTGTTTGTTCGTGGATCTTGTGACCGGAGTAATTGTTGATGAAACGAGTGATGTGATTAATGTTGAAGACACCTTTGAAGTTGTGTTGAATCATGATGAGGATGAGGAGGAAGGCTTTGTAGAATGTGTCAATGCTTTGCAAGGAATGAGATCATATACATATGGTCCCCAGAAACTTTCCTTGGATGATAAAAGCAGGAAGACTCCACCAAAAAAGCCCTCAATCGAGGAGCCTCTCACATTGGAGTTGAAGCCCTTGGCTTCACACCTCAGGTATGAGTTTCTAGGCCCTTGTTCCACTTTACCTGTTATTCTTTCCTCGTGCTTAACTAACCTGCTGGAAGATTCCACCCTTGCGATACTTCAAAGAAGGAAGAAAGCAATAGGTTGGACATTGGCGGATATTCGGGGTATAAGCCCCGCCTTTTGCATGCACAAAATCATACTGGAGGATGCCAAACCCTCCATGGAACATCAAAGAAGATTGAATGAGGCCATGCAAGAGGTAGTGAAAAAAGATATCATCAAGTATTTGGATGCGTATTCCGGATATAACTAGATTCTTAATGAACCTGAAGACCAAGAGAAGACCACTTTCACTTGTTCGTATGAAACTTTCGCATTCTCGCGGATACCGTTCGGGTTATGCAATGCACCGACAACTTTTCAGTCGTGTATGACGGCAATCTTCACACATGTGGGAGGACTTTCTCAAGGTTTTCATGGATGATTTGTCTGTTGTGGGGGATTCTTTTGAAGAGTGCTTGGACAACCTGGATAAGGAATTGACACGTTGTGAAGAACATAACTTGGTGCTTAATTGGGAGAAGTGTCACTTTATGGTTGAGGAGGGCATTATCCTCGGCCACAAGATTTCCAAGAATGGTATTGAGGTTGATAAAGCAAAAATTAAAGTGATATCCAAACTTCCTCCTCCGACTTCCATCAAGGGAGTGAGGAGCTTTCTAGGTCACGCGGGGTTTTACCGTCGGTTCATCAAGGATTTCTCTAAGGTGGTAAACCCCTTGTACAAACTATTGTAGAAAGATGACAAATTTGTTTCAATGATGATTGTATGAGGGCATTTGAACTACTCAAGTATAAGTTGACTACCACTCCTATTATTACCACGCCAAATTGGAGCTTACCATTTGAGCTCATGTATGATGCTAACGATGCGGTGGTTGGAGCGGTATTGGGGAAAAGAATTAACAAGATCTTTCATCCGGTATACTATGCTAGTAAGACCATGAACGAGGCCCAAGTCAACTATACAGTGACCGAGAAAGAACTCCTAGCCATTGTCTTTGCTATGGAAAAGTTATGCCCGTACCTAATGGGTACCAAAGTGATTGTTCACACTGATCACGCGACACTTCATTATTTGATGAGAAAAAAAGACTCTAAGGCAAGATTGAGCGGTGGGTAATTCTTCTACAAGAATTTGATCTTGAAATCCAAGACCGCAAGGGAGTGAGAATCGAGTGACGGACCACTTGTCCTGATTGGAGGAGGAGGGGAGGCTACATGATGGCTTTGAGATCAATGATTCATTTTCGGATGAACAACTCCTTCCCATGTCTATGACCGGGATGCCTTGGTTTGCCGATGTGGCCAACTATCTTGTGAGCAGCATTATCCCGAATGAGTTCTCTTCAAACCAAAGGAAGAAGCTTAAACGGTACTGCCTGGACTACTATTGGGATGATCCATATCTCTTCATAATCACTGTTGAAGTCACCAACCGGGAGATCAAGAGTATTCTATCAAAGACAGTCAATACAAACTGGACTGATTGGTCGAAGAAACTTAACGATGCTCTTTGGGCCTATAGAACATCTTACAAAACACCAATTGGTATGTCTCCGTATCGGTAGGTGTTCGGGAAAGCTTGTCACCTTCCGGTGGAACTAGAACATAAGGACATGTAGGCGTTGAAGAAACTGAACCTTGAGTGGGATGTAGCTGCAAATCTTCGGGTGAAGAAATTGAATGACTTGATGAGTTCCGGTTTCATGCTTACTCCAGTCATCCTTGAATAAGGACAAAATGAAGTACCTCCATAAGTATATCTGGAACAAAGAATTCAAAGAAGGTGACCTTTTCCTTTTATGCAACTCTCGGTTGCAGATGATTCCGAGAAAGCTTAAATCAAAGTGGGGTGGCCCTTCTAAAGTTGTACATGTGACACCTTTTGGTGCTCTAGATCTGAAAAAAAAGAATGGTGAGGTGTTTAGAGTCAATGGTCCACATTGAAGCACTATCTTAGTAAGGTTGATGATGGACACGTCGTGGTATTGCTCCATTTCAAGTGAATGATGGTAACATGCGTCGTGTCGCGACGTTAAATCAGGCGCTTCTTGGGAGGCAACCCATGTGCTTTTCTTTCTCTTGATTTTCTTTTTTTGATTAGGCATTGTTTTGGGCTAACCGGTTGTGAAGTGTATACAGGAATATGGGTGTGCAGTGCAGGAAATTTCCAAGGAAAAAATTAGCTAAGTGTTAAAACTGTGCGGACCGCACAAGCACTTTGCGGCCGCACAATTTTGTATGTGGTCGCACAACTGGAAGATGGAAAATTCAAAGTCTCTGAAATTTGGTCTGACAAAATTCCTTAAGGATTTGCGGTCGCACACAATGTTTTGCGGACCACATGAATTATGCGGTCGCAGTCATTTTTATGCGGACCGCATCACCAATTCAAGGAGCAGGTAAGGAATGCGGACTGCACCAAAATTGTGCGGCCACAATCAGGTAAGTTAGTGGGCCAGCCTGGTCAAAGTATAAATAGGACTTTCCCAAACTTTTCACACTTTACAAACTTTGACCTTTTGAGACCAACCTAGCACAATGCACACTCCCTTTGCTCTCAATCTTCTCTCATTTCATTAAGTATGAATCTTATCTATATATTGATTACTGGTATGTTAATTTCAATGCTTTAGATTCTTCTTTTTCTTTTTCTTTATTTTAGTTTTTTTTAATCTAGGATTAGGTTCATGCCTAAATTGTCAATAGATGGTCAAATCTTACTTAGCATCATGTGGGTAGTGTTTTAAATGCTAAATGGGGCCTGGGTTAGTAGCTATTCATGCTTAATTGCTAAAAACCATGTCTAATTTGTGAAAACCCATGTGTAAATCGTAAGTCAGTGCCGTTGTTATTTGAATTATGCGTCCGCACACATTTTTGTGCAGTACGCACTAGGGTATGCGGTCGCACACATTTTTGTGAGGTCCGCATCACCCTAAGTTTAGGGCATTTTTGGTTGATGACATTGTTCGGTCGCACTCAATTTTGTGCGGTCCGAAGTGGATTTGTGTGGCTGCACTTAATTTTGTGCGGTCCTCAGAGTTGAAACTACATAGACCCAATAAGACATTATGCGGCCACACTCAAAATGTGCGGTCCGCATTAGGTTTGTGCAGCCGCACTCAAACTTGTGTGGTTCTCAATGAGGAAACTTCAGAGACCCCAGTAGTCTGAGCCTGGGGCTGTGCGGCCACACTCATTTTTGTGCGATCCGCACTAGGCATTATGCGGCCGCACTTATTTTTGTGCGGTTCGCACTGGGAAGTATGTGGCTGCACTCACTTTTGTGCGGTCTGCATTACCCTTTTCTGAGAACTGTGTATTGCACTTTCAATCCTTATTCTATATACATTATGAGCTCCAGTTCTAACTGATTTTCACTACTTGTATGTTGCAGACAATGGTTCGTTCACGTGGCAGAGGAGATGCATCAAAAGGAGGGAAGAACCCTCCCGAGGCTGGGGTCGAGGCAAAACCAACATGCCTCTTTCAGTTCAAAATGTCTTAAACAAGAAAGCTACGCTGAATACCCCACCTCCTGAACTTTCAGACACCAGTGAGTTCCTCCCATATGGGGAAGCTTCGGAGGGTAACTCTGTGCAAGCACAACCGGAAGCTCAATCACAATAATTCCCAGGGAGACTCCGCCTGGTCAATGAATAAACTTCCTCTTCTAGTTCTTCTAAAGGTTCGGAAGGGTGTAGTCAAGATATGAGCCCTCTCCCCTACCTGCTCCAGCTAATTCTATTAACTTAGATGATGATGATGAGGTCCCGGACGATGGGAGAGGGGTGATACGAAACTTGGGGGTTTGGAAAGATCAAGGAGGCCGAATTTATGGGAAGACAAGTTGTCAGTGAAAAGGACTTTGCCAAGTTCAGATAATGGTGGTCACAAACAATCATATTCCAAAAAGTACTACCTTGATCCAAAAGTTCCCGCAAAATCCCTATATGAATTCAAGTTGAGTGAGTTTACATTAGTGGTGATTAACATAAGGGGCAAGCTTATGGTACTTAGAGCCGGACTTGTGACATTCTTTTGAGAGAGATGAGCGAACTTCTTCACAATCCTTGTTTCGAGTGTTATATTCTAAAGTGAGATTTTCTCATGGAGATTAGAGGAGGAGGAGGAGTTTGGGATCCACATTGACCTACGTGATAGAGCGAGCTTCCTTGATGAATAAAGTCAACTCTTGATGCTCTTGTGTCACATTAGAACTATGGTACTCAAAAGTCTAAGCATTGTGTTGATAATTCACATGTGTTGAGGGTAGTTGTTCATCCCAATTGATGCATGATTGATTCACCTTCGCCCAACTGAAATATCCTCTTTTCTAGTGGAGGTGGGAATTACCTTATTTGCTAGAGGACAAGCAAAAACTTAAATTTGGGGAAGTTGATGAGTAGGGATTTTGACCTCTTATTTGCTCTCTTTTACTTGTGTTTTAGGTAAAAAATGCTTAAAGGTATACCCGGAAACAAATGAAATGTTCTTGCTTACAAGAATTTTGCAATATGAGCCAAAGAAATCAAAATCAACTCATAAATGAGTCAAAAGTTGAAAATGAACCAAAACAGGACAAAATGGCCAACTGTGCGGACCCCATGATTTTGTATGCGGCTGCAAAATAAGGTTCAGAGACTTGGATTTGTGCAAATCAAGAAGTGCGGACAGCACAAATATTGTGCGGCTGCAAAAGTCATTGTGCGACCGCATTCAATATTATGCGGTCCACAATATATGAGATTTAGAAAGTTGGCATTTGGGCAAAATGAAGGAGTGCGGACCGCACAAAAATTGTGCAGCCGCAGGATGTCAAGTGCGGTCGCACACACAATTGTATTGTCCGCAGGAATGAAGATTTCGAGAGTTGGTTCAAGTCCAAGGTCAAGGAAGTAAGGACCGCATCACTTTTATGCAGCCGCATAATCAGGAGCGCGGTCGCACTCAAAATTGTGCGGTCCGCATAAGTCCATCCAAAGCCTGAACTCAAAGTTGAAGAATGCTAACCAAACCTCAATTATGCGGCTGTAGAAGGGCTGCAGAAGCAAGTGTGCGGCTGCAGGTCATAATTATGCGTCCGCACAACCTCCATAGGGGAATATTTGTCAGATATTTTCAGCTTAGTACAAATAGAGCTTTTTGTCATTTTTAGGTTAAGTTGTGTTTTAGGGGAGCACCTGAGTCAACTACATTTACTGCTTTTGGCATTTTGTACTAGATTTGTCTTTAAACACTAGATTTTCTTCCCATAATCTAATATTATGGATTCTATCTTCAAATCTTCTTTAATTTCTGCAATTTGCATGGGTAGTTAAATCCATAGCTAGGGTTTTGACCCAACCCTAGTGTGGGTATTTACTGAGTATTTGATTTAGGGCTTATTTGTGATTGGATTAGTGATATTTAGCCTAGTTCTTGATAGAACTCAAGAATTAATGGTTGCAAACATTGATTCATGCCTAAATGACTTAGTCTCTACTTGAGAAATATGGACTAAGTCTAGGAAAACATGACTAACAAGGAATCGGGGTAAACTCAAGAAATTGATAGCCCCAATTAAAGGGCTAAACCTAGAGATAATAATACCCGACTTCAGCTAATATCACTTGCTTTGTGCAAATACCAATTTGGACTTGAGAAAGCCAAATTGGGCAAATCACTCAAACTACCGAGAGGTATAGAGTGAGTACCCGGGTATGATAATTATATTACAACCCCAACTAATCAAGATATCCCTAGAATTTACAACACGTTAGATAACCACCTAAGTATAAGTCACGACCTTAGTTCCTTTAAACATTGAAAAACCCGAAACAATAATATTGTCCTTAGTTTTACTAATTGAAATCAATAGAGTCAAAGTAGAAGTAGATTACCAACCAAGTCCGTGGAAGTGAAATTAGAGCCAAAACTCGCATATAACTTAGATATAAACCTAATTCCAATCATTAACTCACTATGGAGTTGATCCCGACCTTAGTTGGGTTATTATTGCATCGACCGCCTCGCTACTCAATAGTAGTGTGGATTTGGACCCGACCAGGCAGTTTGCCTCGACATGCTCGTGCTTTATACTTGAGACTGGATTTGGTAAGGTAAAAGTTGAGTTAGCGCCTTCAAGGCCGGTTATGACATGTTTAGTGGTTTGATATAGATTCATGTTGGGAATTACTATTAATCTTTTATCTGTTTCGTTGCTACTTGTTGTACATCCTCCATGTATACTTTATGTACTTTCATTACTGTTTGACCACTAGTAGGTGTCAAGTGGACCCCTCGTTACTACTTTTTCGAGGTTAGACTAGATACTTACTAGGTACGTATTATTTTACGTACTCACGCTACACTTCTGCACTGAATGTGCATGTACTGACAGGAACTTCCAGAAGGCACACGGGCACGTAGCCGCACTTACATGGGGACTTAGTGGTGATCTGCTTGCCTTGCTTCGATCTGCAGCACTTAGAGTCTCCCTCTACCTTGTTTATTGTTTCTGTCTATTATACTTCAGACATTAGATATATTAGTTTTGTAATTTCTCTAAATTGCTCATGAACTTGTGACACTGGATTTTGGGGGTTTCTAGCGTTTATGTATTGTACTTATTATTACTATCACCATGATTTATGTATTACTCACACTTGATATTTTTGAGAAATAGGTATGTACAGTTGCATGAGATATTACTTATTTCGGTGTTTTAAAGGAAACTTTTGTTGTTAAATATTTATAAGGGATAATTAAATTCGGGGTTCACGTGCGGGCTTGCCTAACGACAGCACTAGTGTGATGACCCAAACGGTCATCCTAAGTAATTTTAGCTATATCTGTGTTCTGAGGCTCCGAAAGCCTCCGTTGATCTTACCTCAATATGCCTGTGCAGCCCGGGCATGTCGCTGGGAAGTCTTTATATTGAAAATTGGATGAAAAATGGAATTTTGATAATTAAATGAATAAAGTTGACTTTGGCCAGCATTTTTGGTAAACAGACCTGTCCCCGTGATGTGACGGTCCCAGAGGGTCCGTAGGAAAATATGGGACTTGGGCGTATGCCCGGAATCGAATTCCGAGGTCCCAAGCCCGAGAAATGAATTTTTAAAGAAAATTGTCTCTGAGAATAATAAAGGATTCTGAAAATGAGTAATTATGTGAAAGCCGTGTTACCGGGTCCGTATTGCGGTTCCGAAGCCTGGAACAGGTTTATTATATGTTATTTGTCCTATCTGTGAAATTTTGTGTAAAACAGACTTGATTTGATTGGTTTCGGATCCAAATGAGGAAAATTGGAGTTAATGAAGCTTTGAGGTTTTTTAAAGAATTTGAAATTTGGCTTGAAATGTGAGTTTATGTTCTCGAGGTCCGAATGAAATTTCGGGACCGGGAGTAGTTCCGTTGTGTCATTTATAACTAGTCTGCAAAATTTGAAGTCGTTCCAATTGTGTGGGTCGGTCCGGCGCATCGTCATAGAATCTTAGAATTTCAAGTTCTTAAGTGTTGAATCTAGGGGTTTTGGAGGTTGATTCTGAGTTTTAGCTTGGTATTGAGTGTTCTGTGAGCTCGAGCAAGTCCGTTGTATGAGTTGGGACTTGTTGGTATTTTTGGACGGGGGCTCGGGTGGGCCCAGGTGCCTCCTGGACCCCGCACGAGGTCAAAAACCAGCAAAAACCACTGCTGGTGCACAGCAGCTGGTGTGACCGCAGGTGCGGTTTCCCAGCCGCAGGTGCGGGACCGCCCCTGCGGTCCCAGCCTCGTAGGTACGATCCCCATCCCCCTTGCCCAAAGTCCGCAGGCACGTGACCGCAGGTGCGGTTTCCCAGCCGCAGGTGCGGGACCGCCCCTGCGGTCCCAGCCTCGTAGGTACGATCCCCATCCCCCTTGCCCAAAGTCCGCAGGCACGTGACCGCAGGTGCGGTCCAGCCTTCGCTGGTGCGACTTCCATCACAGGCGCGACCCTCCCTCCGCAGGAGCGGGACCGTTGGTGCGACTCCCAACTTCGCAGGTGCGAGCCCAGGGTCCCAGGTCCTTGTTCCGCAGGGGCGATCATTTCCCTCGCAGGTGCGAGACCGCACCTGCGGTCCTAAGGTCGCAGGTGCGGAAACCCCTGTTGGCAGCCCCTCTTAAATGCCCAATTTTTTGGGTTTTTATCATTTCATCCATCTTAAACCTCCATTAAAGAGCCTCCAATCTTGGGCAACACTTTCCACGACCACCCACTGTAAGAGGTAAGTTAAAAACCCCATAAACTTCTAATTTTAACACTAATTCCTAGTTAAAATCACTACTAAATTATCTAAAAATCACAGAGTTAGGTAGTAATTTTAGGGTTCTTGAGGATTTTTGGATTTTCCATGTTAGGACATGAATCCTTTTAAAAATGATATAACTTCGATCCTTAGACTCCGGGTAGTTGATTCCTTCGTGAATTTTCGAAAATCTAAACGTGTGGGCCCGGGGTCGAATTTTAGTATTCTCGGAGAAATAGTAGGAAATGTATAATTTGGCTTGGGAATTTGTTTACTGAGTACTTATTGATGTTAATAAATCCATTATGTCTAGATATTCCCGATTCGGAGTTGGATTCGAGAGGAAAGGCTGTGATTGAGGCTTGACTTGCAATTTCTTTGGAGCCGAGGTAAGTGTTTGGCTTAACCTCAGCTTGAGGGATTAGGTATAGAGTCTTATTTGCTATGTGTAACTCATGTCCAACGTATAGGCGTGGTGACGAGTGCCTATGCGTTGCGGTCAAGCATGCCCGTGAGTCAATTGTGATGAAACTTACTGTGTTCTTATTATTCTCCGCCCTGTGAGTAATTGGTGAGTTAAAAAGTGATACCTTGATGTTGTTTCATGACGTGGAGAGTTATTTAGTTATTTATGACAGTTGAGGCTTACATTGTTGAATTTATAATTCTGACGCGAGGTTGGTTATAGCTGAGACCCTTGTCGGGCATTTGT